>JAOVVB010272169.1:0-18047 GCA_028570985.1 Heterobranchus longifilis | reverse complement strand
AAAGGGGGACCCCCCCCCCCCCCCCCCCAAAGATGGCTACCAAGGGGCAGAGTCTTAGTGTGATATTGAGGGCGTTGCCTAGCTGGCAGTAATGTTAACTATGCACCTTTTGTTGGTTAAGGTGCAAAAAAAAAAACGACAGGTGATGTGCTGAGAAATCACAAAAAAACAATGCAGACATGCGTCACATGTTGACACTTTGTTTCTTTGTTGCTTTACTTTCGATCTCTCAGGCTAACGGGAACTGGCACGGTCGAAACTCGCCCCCGAACGGCGCCTCGCCCCACAGCGACCAATCGGAAAACTCTGACTGAGCCCACTGGCACAGAACGACAGCGACGGAAAGACTGACGGCGGAAAAGACAGACAGAATGATATCACACTTCCCACTTGGCTGCAGTTGTTTTTTTTTGTACGTTGTTTGGTTTGATTATTTGAAATGTCTGTTGTATTTTTTTTTTTTCTTTTCTTACCGCTCAGCGTGTCATTATTATGTTTGTATGATTAGCTGAGTGCACGGATGGTAGAGTGAAAACGTGTGTGTGTGTGTGCGTGTGTGTGTTGTGTGCATGCAGGTGTGGTTTTATTATCATGGTTGTAGGGTTTGTTTTCCACTACTTTTGACATGTTACTGAGTGTTTGTGGTTGGGAAGGGGCGGGCGGGGACAGCATTATCATTGTTTTTAGCACACTATATCATTATTATTATTAATATTATTGCTGTTTTATTATTAGTGCTATAACTATTTTAATTTTAACAGCTCAGAAAGAGAGAATGCATTTAGTGAGTGAGAGGACAATAGAGAAAAATCCAAAGATTTTGTGTGTTTGTTTCTCTGTTTTGTTTGTTTGGGTTTTTTGTTTTGTTTTTCTACCGGGCTGATGTGTCCCTGTAAAATGAATGAGGCGTGTGTGAGTCAATATCAATGGTTTGAATGAGTATATCAACAGTGCTGTCTTTTTTCTGTACAGTGAAACACCTGTATTCTCTCTACCTCTTTTACAATAAAGACTCTCTGTATTCACAACCAGATGTTGATCGGTCCAGATTTATGTAGAGCGCCGTGGACCTCCTCTCACACAAATCCTGGAAAAAAAGGTTTACTTTCTTAGTTTCGCTCAATTCCTGGATGCCGATTGGGATCATGATTATATTATTCGACCCCATAGACACCCAGCAATTGAGCTAAGATAGCCAAATATTGCTGTTTGACATAACTTCAGACTACATCAAATACATAAAAAGGTTTGCCCTGTGGCATTTATTAGTTTCTGACTCTTGGGGAAAACTACTGTATCTCTTTTACAAAATCTATGTGATCTTTTGGTAAATAATATATTATGTTATATTATGTAATTCGCTGAGCCTCCAACTTTGAAAAACCTCTGATGTCATCAAAAGGTCAAAAGATCAAAAGACTTGAACTATATAAGCAGGGCTTGTACGAAGTCTCGAAAGTTTGTGTTTTCAAGGTTGGGAATATGCTTGGATTTGAATATGGATTATTGGATTTTCAACATAATCTGGTGTTTAATCTACACAATCTCATGCAAACTCATGTAATCCAAAAGGCTTTTAATATCTGAAATGAAACAATCCCGTTGTCGTATTTGTTTGTTGTCTCCTGGGATTCTGTATATTTTTAGCAATTGCATTTATAGTAACAATTTAGATGTGATGATAAAGGCTTTGAAGTGCTTGAATTTTACTTGTAAAAAGCTGTACAGACCTTGTATAAGGGGGCAGTATTAAAGGGTTGGTTCACTCAAATTACCAAATGTTACATCCCAACTGCCATTTTGTTTTAATTTGCCCAGTTTTTTTAATGTTTGTCTCTCTTTCCCCCCAATATAATGGGGGTGAATGGAATTTAATTTATGGTGCTCACTCATTGAAAAATGAGATTTAGAAATATAGCAACGTGTCTTTCCAGTAAGAGCTACTCTGGATAATCCACAGATCCTGTTGTGAAAAGTTTTCTCTGTGGACACCATGTTATTGTTCAGTATATTCAGTTGAAATATCAACTGGGGAAAACTGCCCAAAAGACTAATGTTTTACTCTTGCCCTGTCGGATGGAGCTGTTCTGTGTCAAACTCTACTTTTAACATTCCTTTCATATTCCTTAATTTGTTTTTTAATTTATTGATCAACAGAAAGAAAGAACTGTAAATGAGCCAGTTTGCCTAAAAGGGACATTTTCATTTGTTGTCCCTGGCCAGATGTTAAAGGCACCCTGCATATAGAATAAAACAAATAAAATTACATTAATATTGGTCATAGTGAGCCTATAGCACACATCACATGGCAGTTGGCTGCAATGCAAACTTGATAAGTAAGGGGGAAAAAAGTTTTCTTTTGCAGTGGAGCTGGAAACTTTTACAGGATAAATATATTTAGGCTACTCCTTTCTCTAACATGAGATGTGGTGTTGAGTGTGGAGTTACTGAAGGAGTTAATCTGCATCTGTAAAGGACCCCTGAGGGCTCAAACCACTTGTTCAAAAAAGATGGCACGTGCGCGTCGCCACGGTCTCACAGCGTTCCCACGGTCGCCATGGCAGCATCAAAGGGTTTCCACGAGCAAATGTCTAACAACTGTGGCGCTAAACGGCGCGCCAGCACGAGACGGCTGCACAAATGGCACGCGTGGTCTATTGTGGCGTGGAGGTGTGAATGCAAAAATGTGTGTTACGCCTTTTCACCCCGCGGACAAATGCAAAGGCGTCACGTGTGAATGGCGAGGTGTCAGCACTTGCCGTAAGTGAGCGCGCGGGGAACAAGGAGGAAGGAAGAAAAAAAGACGTATTAAGCAGAAAATAACCACTCAGACGTGATGCTGGTGAGGCACGTCGTCTAATGAAAGACTTTGACAAAATAATACGCAGGCTACCATTTCTCACTTTGGTACTAGAAATGTCAGCATGGACAGAAGATATCGCAGGTTTTTGGTGCGTTAATAAACCAACAGAACAGATGGATAGAAGTGCCAACTCATTGACTCGCACCTCAAATGGTACACAAATGGTTTACGCGCTCTCACGCGCAGCTGTACAGGCGTTACTGCATCCAAGTCACTTCATTGTCCAACCCTATAACATATTAGGCTTCTGATACCTCAGGATAACTGCAAATCCTATTGGAATATAATAACAGGGGATAACAATACAAGTGCAACAACATCGCTAAATATCAGTGGAAAACTAAAAGTATTATGATTATTAATGTTTTAAATTCGTCATAATTTACTGTCTATGTTAAGATTTGACCTTCTGTCTTATAAAGGATAAATAAATAAATAAAAAAGATGAGTGAATTGGTTAATTTCCACTTTTGTATATTGTTTTTGTAATGCAAAAAGCAATTCTCCAATGCTCACACATTAAGGCGAGGTTAGCAGCTTTTCCACGTTAAGCACCACTGATTTAATTCCAAAGAAAACAAATCTTAACTTAAAATGTCCACAATTTAAGATAAAATCTCTAATTCTGTATTTCCTGTAATTTTACGCATGACATATTACGCACGGCTGTGTGCGTAACATGTCTTGATTTTGTACTTTACGCACAAGCTTATTTGTTGCATGGTGGTGAGATAGAGGCCTCACATCAGTAATTTGTAATATAAGTCAATTTATTTCAATTTAAGGTGCGAAGTTGCCATAAAAACGATGGGACCGAGGACCTGAGGGGAGGGGCCTGGTGCTGGGTGCTGGGGGAGGTGGGTGCGATTGTAAAGTTTGGTCGCGTGGTAGGAGGAGTCTGAGGGAGTGCTGGGAGAAGGTAAAAGTAACAGCCCGGGACAACAGCCACATTACCGGATGAGCTGCAGACTGTGAAGGAACCTCTCTGGATAAGGATGCAGCGCACTGGATCACTGGCTACAATGAAAGTGTTTCAGGAAACGGAGGATGCAACTAACGAAAGAAAGGTAAAAGTAAATCTCAATGTATGCTGTAAATTGTGTTTGTATAGATTATAGATAACGACTGTATTTTGATGGTTGCAAGTGTCCTAGGAAACATTGACTTTAAACGTTTTTAATCAAAGTAAATTTAATTTAATTGCCCACTTCTGAATTGAATTGAAAACTTCTGTACATTTGGATCATCCCCACAATGTTTTTTTTCTTTCTTCTAGTTAATAAAATCTCAGGTGGAGAAACGTCGAAGGGAGAGGATGAACCGCAGTCTGGAGCGTCTGAGGACCATTTTGCTTCAGGAGCCACAACTGGTAAAAAAAACTTTAAGTTCAGATACTGTGAAGAGAGATAATATGGTTTTCACCGTTCTTTCAGTTTTACAAAAAAATATTTTTCATTTCATTATCATACAGTCTCATCTCAATCACTAAATATTAAATAATGTTGCTTTGTAAAAAAGAAAGAAAGAAAAAAGGTAACTGGTTTAATGAGAGGACACAATATCAAAGAAATCTAAGGACACAATTTGAACATTTGCATACAATTAAATATAGGATTGTTTAAAGCAATGGGTTAAACTACTGCACCATTGTGGGTTTTTTGGTTTTTTTCGTTTCACACACAAAGGTACAGGTAGAAACATGTAATGGCTAAAACCAACATCCCAAGGATATAAAAGGTAAACATACAATATTATTAGTATATTTTAAATATTAGTGTTCAAAAGGTTGTTTTACATGTTCGAAATAAACTAAACTAAGCAAAATTTCATATAAAATATGTGTAGAATTACATTTAAGTACAGAAAAGAAAAAAAACAGACAATGACAGATTAAATGTACATTTTCATGATAACTCCACGGAATTTGATAGAAAACAGATCACAGGATGATTTCTACATGAGATAAGATAAACTTTAATGTTGAAATTAGTCTTTGTCTCAAAAGTGCTATGCAGAACTAGCACTACAGAGGGGATAAGATATTGTACATAACCATAAGATATTGTACATAACCATAAGATATTGCAAGTAACCCAAGGTAACATAAGTGAAACATAAATTACATTGTAAGCAAATATTTAAAATCCTCCTTCCTTATGACGACTTCTAAGGATAAGATGAGCACATAACCATCAATATGTATCTTATTCAGAGTCCATGAACTCATATTGATGTTTTCCTGCAGGCCGGGACTCAACACAGAGTGGAGAAATCTGAGATCCTGGAGCACACAGTCCTCTTCCTGCAGAACTCTGAAGGAGACAAGACGAGAGCAGGAGGAGGAGGTGCAGGAGGAGGTGGAGGAGGTCAGAAACACTCCTTCCAGGAGGGCTTCTCCAGCTGCCTGCAGAGAGCTGCTCACTTCCTGGGACCGGAGGGGAAAGGCCTGAGGCTCGGAGCAGCACTGGATGCATCTTTTGCCGCTCGCTGCTTTTCCCGTTCAGACTCTGATTCTTCTGCAGAAAGAAGAACCGAAGCCCGCTCCTCCTCCAGCTCTCTGCCGCACACAAAGTCCATTCTTCGGATGCTGAGGCAAAAGTCCAAGCACAGACTGCACACGCAAGCTTTCACTGTTGCTCATCCTCCGTACCGACTTCCCGTCCAGCAGGCGTCCCCCACAATTCCCCAGAATCAGCTGTGTGCGGAGAGACAAGAGAGCAAACAGAGTCCGTCCCAGAGCAGCCCGGGCAGCCACACTTTGTGGAGGCCCTGGCCCTGATGTGACTTCAGAAACTGAACTATTGATTATTCTAACACCTGATTGATATTCACCGGTAACTGTACTGTTCCTGAATTAATATTTGCATTGCAGTCTCGTGAACAATGTTCCTCTGATAACTCATAACGGTGTTCAACCACAACCTTCAAAGCCTGTAAATAATGTAAATATGTAATTTGTGTAATGTGATGTATGTGTGATAGGGGTGACTCCCTACTCGCAGTCAGTGGGGCAGCCGTGTATTCTGCTGACAGGCACACGGACTCTCCCAGACCGGGACGTGTGATCCGAGCCCAGCTGCTGCTGTGCTGAAGAACAAGTTTAGAGGTGAGTATCATGGAGCTGAAGAGTTTCTGTCCTCCGTCAAATACTGCTTAAACTAGGGCTGGGCGATAATTCAATATCATAATTTTATCATCGTCCAGTGGAGTCATATCACGATGAAGTCATATATCAAGACATCGTGATTAGGGCTGTCTGAAATTCTTAATCGACCAACACTCGTACGATTTTGTCGACTAATCGATTTAATCAACAGATCTGTAAAAGTGATTTTCTCCACAGAGTCATGCAAAAGCACCACTTTAAATCTTGTGTTTACCAGAGATGTGATCATAAGTTTCTCAGAAATAAGTCAGCATGAAAAAAGCATAAAAAATGACGAATCAACTGAAGAAATGTTAGTTGACTAAAACCAAAACAACTGGACTAAGAGGGGGCATCCCGAATCATGTTATACAATTACGTCATCTAAATTAATAATAACAAAAACATACTAACTCAAATTTCTCAGAAAATCTGATGTGAAGTATTTGGAGGGAATATCATTTGTATATTGCGGTTTTGTTTTTACACCACACTATTTGTGTGCATGCATGTGATCATAGACAGTAATCTTCTATAATTTCACTTGAAAATACTCTACTTTAATTTCTCAAGTATTTACTCCAGTATACAAAATAGGCTTTACCATGTGGTTATTTCATATTGACTATTAATTTATGAAATGACCAGAAAACATGCTATATTGTGATATATCTCGATATTAAAAGACCTATATTTGAGATAGAATATTTTGGCCGTATCACCCAGCCCTAGCTTAAACCCTCTGCTACATCAGCTGTCATGATTCAAGATACTGAAGTGGATAATGATTGAGTGTCCATCCGTCACATTTCCAGGTGTGAGACCTCAGAGGGTTTGGAGGCTGGGAGATCCCAGGCAGCCCCTCACATGCACCCGTGTGCCGTGATGTCTGAATGACACCTCCGTGAGCAATAGAACTTCTCTTTTGAATATACCTTGTCTATTTTGCACACTTAATTTATTCTGGATATCTCCCTATGGTGAGCAGTATTCTTTTTTATAATAAAATAAAAAACTTTTCTTAAAATGTAAAAGCATGGTGTCTCTTTTTTTTTCCAATGCAAGCTGCAGGCCTTTTGTTTGCACTGACTGATCTTTTTGAGTTGCCGTGTGAAACATGGCCTCCTGCAGAGCGACATCCTGCAGGTGTGAAGTCTCTGCATGAGGGGAAAAAGTTCAGTAGCTCTCCTCACTTCAAAGGCATCAAAGATAGCCCTGCTCACACATTATTCACTCTGTTGGAATGCCTTTTACCGTTAAACCATTCATTAAAAAAAAAGATAATATAGCCCGGAGCAGTCTGTGCTGCAGATTTACTCCAAAAAAGTAGGAAAAAAGGCTAATTAAATCACAAACAATCCTGATTTATCTGCAGCATACAGCCCTGGCACAGTGTTTCCATCTACATATTCTCTTCTTAAAGAAGTCGGATCAAACTTTTGTTCCTGAAAATAAAATTCCATGTTACATAATTTCTTATGTGTAATGTCTCATATCTATCAAACTAAATTTCACTGCTTTTCCAACAAGAACTACTTTATGTAGGCCATCTACAAGCAGTGGTGGTATTCAGATATATTTAAAGTAAAGTAAAAGTAGCAATACTACAGTGTAAAAATACTCTGTCACAAGTAAAAGTCCTGCTTTCAGAAGCTTACTCAACTATAAAAGTATTGGCCTCAAAATATACTTAAAAAGTAAAAGTACTGATTATGCAGAATGGTCCATTTCTATTACTGGACTATAATTAGTCATGTGTTCATAACTTTAATGTTGCAGCTGGTAACAGTGAAGATAAATGTAATTACTTTATATACTCCTAACCTACAATCATATATTGTAATTTATTTGTTGATAATTTGTATTAATAATCTGAATCTGCAATGTTGTCAAATGAAGTGGAGTAAAAGTACAATAGTTGCCTAGTAGACGTTTAAAGTAGCATGAAATGAAAATACTGAAGTAAAGTACAAGTACCTCAACATTGTACTTGAGTAAATGTACTTTTAGTTACATTTCTAGGTGCAACCACACGTCAGAATAACTTTTCTTTGTCATCGTCTTTATCTGACAGGATGTGGGTGAATGATCATGTTTTCATTGTCATTAGTATTAATTCTGTCACCTGCACCCCGACCCCCCCCCCCCCCCCCCCCCCCCCCCCCCACCCCCCCCCCCCCCCCCCCCCCCCCCCCAGCTGCTCACACACACAGGCCGTTTGTTTTCAGCGCGTGTCCGGTGTTAAATCCACAGGAAACACAACGTGTCTTAACACGTGCAGCCCTTTGAAGTTCAGTCACACTCACGAGGACATGTCATGTCTGATTAGAGTTTTTTTTTCCTGGAAAATAAATATTTGGATTGTTTGAAACCGTCATAAAAACACATTTCACTTCATTAGATCTCGAGTTAGTTATCAATGCAGATAAAATAATTTGGTGAGCAATCCTGTGGAAGCCCAGCATTCATTTTAAATTAAGTTTTAGGCCCTGCAGTTAATTATTAATGATGAAAAATCAAGAATGCAGTCAGCTTTATTTATAGAAGAATTGATCTACTTGATCTGACACAAATATGGACCACATGGACTACTTCCTTATTCATGTATTTATATCGTTATTTATTATGACTTATAGTATTTTAAATTAAGCAGCTGCACTATCAGCTCAACACAGTCTTAAACAGCTCCTTTTATTGTAAATATCTATCTGTGCATGTCTGTTTTACTTGCCCAAAACCAAATTGCCTTCTGGATTAATAACGTTGAATTTAACTGGATTCAATTGAATTTAACAAATCCTAACTATATGAAATTCTTTGGCTTGTTTGGTAACATGGTCTTGTTTAACAAAAGACAGTACTTTGATTAAAATCTGACTTTCATTATTATGTGCATTATATTTTCAAGGTATTGTCCCCTTCGTGTCAGTGATGGGAGACACTCGTGTGTCTCTTTCTCGTGGGAAACAGACAGCGACGCGCCCATTTGCACTTTTATTATCTGTCAGTATTAGTACATCATTAAAAGAAGTGTGTGCATGGAAGACTGCGAGCTCTCAGGTTCCCACACACACACTTTAGGCACACTGCTCACTCAAATGCAAATGACGCGCCGAGGCTGCCCCGTGGTTTTATTTCTTTTACACATATTCGTTAGTTGATGATTGTCTGCCTCAGTTTCAGTGCAGAGCACTGACTAAATGTTTCCTGACTAAATGTTTTCTGCCTCTATTACCAGCCTGCCTCTACTCGCTGTAATAACAACAGAGTGTCGTGGTTTCTTGTTTCTTACTGCTGTTTTTATTCCTCCACCACAGTTAATTTTAATGCATTTAATTGGCGCCCAGATGTGAAAGAGTCTCTGACTAAATAATCAGCAGGACTTTAAATTATGACAGATTCTATTAGCTTTTGCTTTAGCATTTTTGATTATCTTTGTGATTTATCTCAATGATATTTTCAGTTTCCTCTGCGACATTTAAAAAAAAAAAGTCTTTCTAAATGAAGGCCTGTAGGCACGTGCCAAAAAACATATGGCTTATAAATGAGCAAGATACAAAGATAGCAGCCTGTGGTACATTTAACTCAGCTGAAAGATTATTTTCATATTTATCTTGACGGGACTGACAACTATTAATGTGAAAAAACTTTTTTTTTTCCTTCCAAAAACTTGCAGTCTGTTGTGTGTTTTGTAATGAAACCAGTCAGTTGAGCGTTTTTCAGCTGGCGCGTGTTTGAGGTGTGAAGTGGTCGCGTGCTGCTGCACGTGTCTGTCTCAAGAGGGTTTAGTGAACGTCAGAGTTGATCAAATAACAAAGAGACACATGGTTGTTACCGCTGCCAATGTGTAGAATCAATAATCGTTAACTGAAAAATGATAATTCGTCTCTAAAATCAACAGCAAAATGACATCATAAACATTACACTTTTTTGGCAGACAGTTACTTTACAGATTGAGATTTTGCATTGTGGAAAAAAGAGAGATAAGTTCATCAAACACAGGCCCAAAGAAGTCAAACTATCCATTATTTCACAAAAAGCAAAGATTGTAGAAAAGAAAGAAAGAAAGAAAAAGAAAGTACTATGTAGCAGAAGTTTTTCTTCTTTTTAACTCTCAAATTAATCATCTGAGGACCTCAGATTTGTCAAGTGACCCCCACCAGGCCCCTTACCCCCAGATTGGACACCACAGTGTATAAAGTCATTAAAATGAGCTCCACCTCTACAATTGCACCACTATTAAAAATCTAATGATGTTTTACTGCAGAACAACGTTTACTGTTGACGATTAAAGTTTGCTGATAATACTTACTTAAGTTGTATTTTGAATACAGGACTTTTACTTGTAATGGAGTATTTTTACGTTGTTGTAGTGGTACTTTTACTTAAGTAAAGGATCTGAGTACTTACTACTTACATGAGCAATGTGCATACAGATAAACTGTTATAAAGTTGCAGGCAGAATGAGGCTAATGGTCACATATTCTCCGAAACAAATGACAATAAATATATAAACAAATTGCCTTTAGTCGACATAGCAACATGCAGACAAATGTCGAATAAGTGTGATTGTGGGAGAATGTCCCTCCGTTCTTTCTCATCACGGAAACGTGGAGCAGGAGGCTCCATCCAGACTTTATTACCTGTTAAAACCGATACTTCGTTTACAAAGTGTGCTTGGATGAGAGGTGCCTCTCAGGTTCCCACAAGTAGACGTGACACTCGGAATAATCGTGTGACAAAAAAAATCTTTTGTCGTTTTGCTTTAGTGCTAACACGTTAACTGGAAGATACGTGCGTAAAAGGATATACTTTACGCGCACCGCGGCTGTCGACAGTATCATTAGACAAAATGCGATGTACTTGAAAATATATAGTAAAAGACAGTTTTTGGGGTAAATTATCCGACAACAGAGTGTGGGAGACTGTCCACACCGACACACCTTCAGTCATTTTGGCAACTCTCTCATGGGAACATTGGGCAGGGAGCAGTATTCACACTTTATCAGGTGTTAGAATCGATACATCATTACAAATAGTGTTTGAGAGAGAAATGGCTTTCGGGTTCCCACGCGTTGCTTCTTAGAATGTCATCATGAAATGTGCCGCCATTTGGTTTTAATCACATTATATTACAGGTATTTGCAGAGTCGTGCGTAAAACGTAATTTTACGCGCGGCACGTGGATGCAAATTTCAGCAGACTTTGCAGATTGTTTGTATATTAAGAACCATTTTTAGAAAAAAAAAGATGTATTTAACTTTTAACTATAGTTTTGACTTGGTTTTGTTTTTTCATTTACAACCAAAGAGACGTTTACAAAGCTGTGCATAAAAAAGTGGATTTTACGCACGCCGTAACAGTTTCCCATGTTGCAGATTTTATACAATTTATGAGAAACTAAATCATCAGTGAAGGAGCTTATTCAAAATGTTCTCGATTTCTCCTGATTTTCTCGGCGCCACGCTCCTCTTTTTTCTGGCAGTATTGGCCTGACGACATGTCTCGTCTCTTTGTCCATAATAATGACGTGAGAAGTCACACAGGTCATTTGTCTGAGCTTCACGCTGTTTTGGCGGATGCGTGTTGCTTTCCCTCACATATGTAAAAATGTGTCACACGAGCTGGTAACACCTTTCACAGGCGCGTGCCGCTCACACTCGGCGGGGCAGCTGCACGTGCCCGCAGGTTAGTGAAGGGTCTATAGACGCGTCGTTCAGGCTGCATTCATCTTCAGAGAATTGTGTTGGAAACAGATCATTAAGACAAGGCTGACGTAGAAAATATATGTACAGACAAATGGGAGATAAATTAAAAAGATAGAGAAAAACGAAACATTTAATAAAAGAGTGGAGAAACATATATCAGATGTGTCTGTGCAGCAGGACTCTCTGAATGGTCTGGTGAATAAAATGCTGCAGATCTCAACACAGTTGAACACTTATGGACGATTTTGGACCAACGCGTAAAACAATGCTCTCCACCACCATCACTATCTCCATAAGTGCAAATGATGTCATATAAACTTTCATCTTCAAATGTATTTCGTGATGTCTGTGATTGTCTCTGATGATATATGTCAAAAATGAGTCACAACAAAGTAGGCGTTCATAATGCTGAATATTTTACATATTTATTTTACATATTTAAAAGTTCAGTTCAATTTTTGGAATGGTTTGGAAATATAAATTAAGCAAAATCCAAATATAAATCATTTTAAGATAAGACAAAAAAAGATTAAGGGATGGTGGGATGGACGTGAGGTAATTGTTTAATTAATATCTGAGTGACATTTGGTTTGTATAATAGCACTGGGATAGTTGTTTGAATTGAAGTGTTGGACCATGTACTGCTTTTTGGACATGTAATGTTTATTTATGTTGTTTATTTGTGTTGTTAGTGTGAATGTGCATATTGAGAGTTTGTTATACGTTTTCTGTTCATTTTGTTGTTATTCTTGTCTTGTTTTTTTGTTTTTACATGTTTGAAAAAAAGGGTAATATAGCCTATAAAGTCTGCGGTCAGAGGAGGTGGGCGGAGCCTAAAGTCACGCCCACCTCAGGGTTTAAAAGCTCTCACTGAAGTGCCTGTGGACACATTCAGCTTTTTGACTGAAAGACCGACAGAGCTGCTGTCTGTTGCCAGTTGTTGGAATACGATCATGAAATTGCTTCAGGATTCAGAGGACGCAAAGGCCGAAAAGAAGGTACTTGTATCATTTATGCTTTCAAGAAATATTTCAGATGATTTTGTAGCCCAGTATAAGACTGAAACTGTTTTACCTCTCAGTCTCGTTTCATTCATTAATTCAACTTTCTCTTTTTCTGTCTCCAGAGTCTCAAACCTCAGGTGGAGAGGCGCCGCCGAGAGAGAATGAACCGCAGCCTGGAGAGCCTAAAGACGCTTTTACTACAGCGACAGGTAAAGACCACAAAACTCAGGTGGTCTCTTTGTTCATCCTACAACATTAAAAGCAGGGGCGTCACGACTGCCATTGTTGGGCTATGGAGTCTTTATTGTAAAGATAGACAGATCGTTGGGTTTATGCTCTGACAACTGTCATTTCCATTTTAAAATTCTTCTTTAAAAAGATTTGATTTGATTTTTATCAGGAATTTAATAGCACAATAATTCAAAGGAGTATCATGATGCAAAATCTCAGTCTTACTAGACTTTATTTCCAAAGTGTTTTAGTAGCTTATAGATATATGTTTTGTAATGTAGGCTACCACACTAAGGCCACATGGTCAACTTTTAATAATTTATTTCAATCAACGATCCTGCTATTGATTTCGATAACTGCAATTTGAAAGCTCATTTCAGATTTTCGACTTATAATTGAAATTGTGATGCCCCTGATTAAATGCATTTTTTATGTGGACCTCTTTATTAACTCTTTGTTTCTGTCCTAGGACGCGATTCAGCGCAGAGTGGAGAAAGCTGAGATCCTGGAGCACACAGTCCTCTTCCTGCAGAACTCTGAAGGAGACAAGACGAGAGCAGGAGGAGGAGGAGGAGGTGGGGGAGGAGGAGGAGGTGGTGGAGGAGGTCAGAAACACTCCTTCCAAGACGGCTTCTCCAGCTGCCTGCAGAAAGCTGCTCACTTCCTGGGACCGGAGGGGAAAGGCCTGAGGCTCGGAACAGCACTGGATGCATCTTTTGCCGCTCGCTGCTTTTCCCGTTCAGACTCTGATTCTTCTGCAGAAAGAAGAACCGAAGCCCGCTCCTCATCCAGCTCTCTGCGTCTCAGGAAGTCCTCCAGGTCGATCCTTCGGTTGCTGATACACAGGTCCGGGTACAGACCTGCGCCCACTGCGACCTGTTGTGTTCACCAGACCACCCGTGGAGAATCACGTCGCTCTCCCACAACAACAAATCCCCAACACAAAGTGGGGCTGACTCAGAGCCAGCCGGTCAGCCAGTCACTCCTTTGGAGGCCCTGGCCCTGATCCACCACGCAGGGACTTCCAGAACTTTTAATGACTCTAACATGCTGATTAACATTCACAGAGCATGTGTCGTTCATTTGACTTTCTACAGGGACATTTTCAGTGCAATGTGTTGAACACGAGCCTCCTGCTTTCTGTAAAGTCATACATGTGTAGATATTGTAAATTTATTATGATGCTGCTACGGCCTTTACAGGCCAACTCGTGTTATAATTGTGTCATATTGTGAACTATTTTTGCACCTTAATTTATTTTATGTCATTTGCAAATAAACAAAAGGAAAAATCAAACAATGCATAATGTGTTAACTCATTGCTGGCACGTGTCTCGAGGAGCATAAGCATAAGTGTGGAGCTGTCTATGCTGCCACGTGAGGATGGCAGGCGCCACGCGGTGACGTTTCACACAATGGAACAAGCTTAAAAAAACTTCTTTACTTAGAAAAAAAAAACCTAAAACATACATACAGATGGTCAACACATTCAGGGACATTAAATACATATTTACATTTCAAACATAATCAGCCTTTCATTATTATAAGTATTGTCAGTTGTCAGCTTTATATTATAAGTATATGTATGTAAGAATTATAGTTCAATTTAAAGTAAATACATTTAAGTTGATAAGGAGTGGAAGCCGTGCGTAAAAGGTGCCATTCCCGTGCGTAATGTCATATCTTCCTGTTTTAAAATTAACATTAAGTTAAAAAAAAAAAAAAAGTGTTGTCCGTTTAAAATTAGATTTAATTGGGAATAGGAATTTCTATTAAGGCCAAAGTCGCTGCGTAAAGAATGGGGTATTTTGGCGTGCGTAAAACATTTCTCATGCTGCACGCTGTCTGAGCATTTAATTGCATCCGTTTAAAGAGTTACAACGGAGCAAGCCTTTGGGTCTGTAACTCATTTGCATTTCAATCGTTGGCGTGTGCGCGTGGGAACGTGGGAAGTGTCTCCCCTATGTGCCACCCTCTCCAGTGATGTATCAGTTTTTACAGGTAGTAAAGCTGTAAACGCAGCGCCATTTCCTCTTTTCCCACGAGAAACAGTTCGACGTCTCTTTATCTGAAGTTTGGTGTGCAGGCACGCGCCAGTTAAGCAGTTATATCCCCAATCAGTTCGTGTGAATTACAGCTCAATGTAAGTATACAAATAGAACAGAAAAAAATAATCAACAACTATTTAATTTTGACGTGCCTACAGAAAATATGTGTAATGTGGTCCGTGGAAAAACGTACGTGGTTATTTTAAAGTTTAACCAACGGTAACAGTTGAAAATCAGGGTTTGTTGAAAATTCACTGGAATGGCCTTTTTATTGCATTTTATTGCATGCATCAGCAGGACATATTTGTGCAACAATGCATGTTTCTTTTAATAATTTATCTTTGTTTGTTTCCGCAATAATCAGAATACAACCTGTTAGATGTCAAGACAATTTCAACACAATATCTGGCAACAAGATTAACAAGATGTTGCAGTTTCAGCGTAGCTGTGATATTCATCACGTTTGACAGAGATGTTGTTTTATTACCAAACTGACTGTCATGTAACAGAAAATTTACAAGGAACCAAATCCCCTCCCAAGTAAAAAGAAATAATAATTTAGACAAAGCTGAGTGAAAACTGGGGAGGTGATTTGAGAAGTGCTGCTGCGTATTAATTTGACAGAAATGTAACAATAAGTAATCTAACAAGCAAATCTGTCAGGCGACACCCAACAGAGGTTAAAGTCCCAAAATGACAGTGAATCAAGGTTGGACTCCCTCCAGGTTACGGTCTCCTTGTAAACCTTCTGGTTTGCATCGGGCTTAAAGCCTCCCTCTCGTGTATTTTGGCATTTGGATGATATTTCATATTTTTCATTAATTGACAATATTGATGAACCACATCGTTCGCCAAATACTTTTTGACAAATAACTTAATTTTATGCTCAAAAGAGTTTAAAAGAAAGAACGAAAGTGGTTTCTAAAATGTGATGATGACATCTGATTATAGAACTGCAGGTCAGAGCTCACACTCCACAAACATTTACAAACGTCACAAACATTTAGCTAACGCAGTTAGCTGTAATCTAACTTATTGCATTAGCTAACTGAGGATGTTCATTTTATTTTTTAGTGTCCTCCACTTTAGGTTAGTGTGTTGTTTATTTTCATAATGTCATGTGTGTGTGCGGTGAACAGGAGAAATCAACGCAGAGGATTGAGCCGGAGATATACTTGCTTTTAAATATGCGAACACATGGCGCTGCCTCACATATTCTGCATCCTTTTTGTCCGTTCATTGTGTACATACTCCGAAATTAACGGATGGTCAAACGGCAAGTATATTTCCGACTTTACATGAAATCCCACTGGCAGGAATATCACAACACCCACTGTCTCTCTCTCCCTCTCCTCTTTACCGTCTCTCGGCCACAGCTGCAGGCCGGACAGACGTGTTGCTGAGGTCCGCTGTTTGAAATACAGTTTCGGGACGCTTTGGAGGTTTGTATCGTCCACCAGCACCGGCCTCTAACAGGTCCCGACCCTGGGGAGCGCACAACTTTCAGCCCAGACACGGAGAACAAAGTCCCGTTAGAGAGAAAATAAATAAATATAAAAACAATCACAATGCAGCCCGGTGTGGTGTCGGTGCTGGGAGTTGTGGCGAAAGCGGATGGTCCTGGTGGCCGGTGCTAACCTCCAAAAAACGTCCTGAAACTGCATTTCAAACAGCGGACTTCTGCAACACGTCTATCCGTCCTAAGGTGCACCGTGGCTGGCGTGCGGCGGTGCGGCTCCTCCTCGCTGCAGCAGCAGCCAAACAGACACCTCGCCTCTAAAACAACAGACAGCTGACGCAGGAGGAGAGAGAGTTGGTGTGTTGTTCTAATTCTTGGCTCATTTGTAAACAGTACATTCATCAAATTAGCAGTTACTGCAGCTGCAATCTGGTTGTCATGGTAATGGTTACGTCCGACTATTAACCGAACCCCCATTCTCTGTTTGAGATAGAGCGTTAACCGTTAAACAGGACGAAACACTGGCAGGAGGGGGGCTTTAACAACAAATCACACCTAATGTCAAACTAGAAGTCAGAGCCTCTCTGTCTCTATAGCTTCATTATCTTCACGTGTTCTTCTGTTCTGATGGCAGCTGTTGTTGCTGGTTTCTCTACAAGGCTGTTTGTGTGGAGTCGGTCGTGTTGTTCGACCGCTCACCTCTGGATTTCTGCTCCGAATTTGTCGAACTCGCCGCTGCTTGTTCCGCTCTGCTGGGATTGTCACCGTTTACAACCGGCGGGCGATCTGATTGGGCGGCGGCAGCATCTGTGGGAGGCAAAACAACCACTCTTTCTACGGGCTCGTTGGCTGTTCTGTCCGTCACAATAACATAATTGGGCTCTGGCTGGTGGCCACTGGAGCGACGCTGCAATGCATGCTGGGTGCAGGAAAAGGAACGCTGCCGAGGGGCAGGCTGGGGCGACAGGAAGTGAGGTGTCGCAGCTCTGGGGACTTCGTGGTGCCGATCGCGATCCTCGTCTTCTGAGGTCACCTCCTGTAAGGTGCTGATTGGCCGAGGGGAGCGGCCCATGACTCTCGGAGGGACCAGCGCTGTTGCTGATTGGTTGAGCTGCGGTCGCCAGTTCTGAGGGGCGGGGTACTGCACTCGGCTCATCGACCAATCACTGGCAAGAAAAGAAAGTCATCACAATATTAGACTGCCGCACAGTAACGTAAAGGTTTATCCATAGTAGCTGGGTCTTTGAGAGGATGTGACTTCCCAGTATTTACCAAAGTTCATATAGGCTGCCCCAGTTTGTAGTTTGAAATCCTGGAAATGAGTTAGCATTTTAGCACTTCTGGTTCCCTCGCCTCAAAATCAATGGGTTTTTAAAAATGTGTTTTTGGTCAGATGTCTGAAATAAGGTCTGTGGTTAACAAAAGCTTCAGAGATTTTCACGTTTTATTCTACGATATAAAATAGGTCGGTAAACGTGAATTGAACGTGGTGAATTTTGAAGCTTTTACGTGCCTTTAAAAAGGCGGTTGCTAACAAGTGGCTAAATGAGACTACAGAGGTTGTCAAGGACATTAAACGTCACCGTCAGC
>JAOVVB010272155.1:0-18049 GCA_028570985.1 Heterobranchus longifilis | reverse complement strand
AAGTCCATCACCCCTCCCCCAAGCGGTGTTGCATGGCTTCCTGCTTTCCTCCCGTCACAATCACTACGACCACTAGAGGGCGCCGCCTAACAATAACCATAAATATGGGTCGTAATTGCTGCTTGTACAAACGACCTATGGTGTCATTTTTCAGTGGAGGACAGTCTCCTTTTGGCAGAGCGTCCAGATCCCTGCATGGATAGAGTGAAGGTGCATACGGGAGACTGTATGATAACGATGCCATCAGCACGAGCCAGGCTATCCAGCTCATTTGGCCGTGACACATTTACACTCCACTGAAGTACTGCAGCTTAGATAGTTTTCTAACTGCAGTGGTTTTAAATCCACACGGAAGTGTAAATGTTAACAGATGACATTTTTAAAGCTTAAGTACTTTAACTCATTTAATCGTATATCCTTCCCCAACGCCCAAGCTCACTCCTCTTCCTCATTAGGGATGTGTGGCTATTGTATGACACCACAACTTTAATGTATTTGATAATAGACTGTGATCTCTGCTGATTCCCTGCATTAAATCCTGTGGTTCTCTCAGCTTTGGCTGGACAGCAGCTGGGCCAGACATCTGCTCTCAGCTGCAGCCCGGCCAACAGATGGGACAGGTGATAAGCCGAAGTCAGCACTCTCCAGAACCCGGCACAAGCCCCTTTACAGCTTGTGTTTAGCTAACATTCAGCTCATCCGGCTCCGGCTACCTATTCAACAAAAACAAGCTGAGCTTCAACTTGATATCTGACTTGTTAATTTACTGGAAAAAACATTAGACCTTGTGAAAAAATAACTCTTCTCGCCTTTCTTCGTGCTCTTCAGCGAGGCCAAATGTGACCATTAAAACAGAGATGGTACAGCAAGGAGGAAGTGAGTTCTGGGTGGTCTCGTGCATTTCATCTGGAGGGAGACCTGACGCTGACATCTCCTTGGCTTTGAACACGGACGAAGAGCTGCAGAGAGAGGACAACACGGACCCAGACGTGCAGACACGCTCTGTGGTCCTCCCTGCAGCAGTGTATGAGGGCCGCAATGTCACCTGTGTGTTTGACCACCCCAAATTCACACACAAAGTGTCACGAGTCACAACACTGCCGTCTTTTTGTGAGTATTATCAGTTTGGAAAAAACTCTCCTGATGCTCACGAGGTAGAAGTTACAGAAAACAGAGATGTGCTTTCTATTCTGCAGATTTGTCCGAAGTTCAGTTGTTGTACTCGGAGCCGGGAAGCAACAGAGATTACTTCCAAGGTACCGAATCTGTAGAGCTGCAGGAAGGACAGAGTGACGCCGTCATCAGCCTGCAGGTCACAGGGAACGTCCCACATTACAACGTTTCCTGCAAAAAGTAAGAAATATTTGGTCATGCAAAATTTGACAACTTCTGGCCTGTAATTGTGTTTTTACCTCCACCAAGGAGGTTATATTTCCGTCTGTTCGTCAGCAGGATTACGGAAAAACTACAACCCCGATTATCATGAAACTTGGTGGAAGGGTGTAGCATGGGCCAAGGAATTGTGGAGCGGATCTGAATCACGGGGCGGATACACAAATTATTTTTCATTCATTGTGAGACAGAGCAGGGGTTCTCAAAGTCTGAGACTGTAGGCCTCCCTTCAGACAAAGCTTGGAAAAAGGCACCCCCCCCTCACCCTCCTTTTAGTTTACTTTTCTCTCAATTCTTGGATGCCTATGAGATCATGATATTTGATCCCATAGACACTCAAAAATTGAGCCAAGATAGCCTAATATTGCTGTTTGACATATTTTTAGACGACACCAAATACATAAACAAGGTCTGTCCTAAGGCATGAATTAGTTTCTGACTCTAGAAAAGTGGGAAAAACAGTAAAATTCCTCTACTGTATCTCTGAACTATCTCTTTAACCAAACTAATGTCATATTTTTTCCACTTCTATTCACTGAGCCTCGACTGAAACTGTTTTGAGGCCTGCCTCCCTCTTTGGAAATAGATAGAATTTTTGTGCTGCATTCATGTGGTGTCGGAATAATCGTAAAAATTAGGTCCCGACTGAGAAAATTCACACTGCATTAATAGTGCCTTTCTAGGTTCTTTTTGTTTTCTTTCTTTTAGTTTTGTTATGAGTATCTTAGTTTTCTACTGGAAAAAAATTCAGAATAACAAGGGGAAACATGTTGACAGAAACAGGTAACATCAATACCACTCTCATGTAGACTGAAACAACCTACGTGCCATGTGGAGGATGTGGTCGTGTGTTTAGTGGCAGCAAACCACAAGTGATAGACAGCAGGAACCAGATTTAGACAGATTTCCTGATTGAAATCATATTTTTAATTTGGTAAAACATTAAAACTGAAGCATGATTTGCTGTTTGTATGCTTGCTTGTGTTTCCCTCTAGAGATGATGGGCCCTTGCCTGAGGGTGTGGATCTGGAGGGCAGCAGCCTCACAGTTAGGAGTCCTGCAGAGCATCAGCACGCCGGTCTGTACGAATGTTTGTTCTCCTATCACCATGTTGAAGCAACGCTGAAGTTTAATGTCACAGTTAAACCTCAAGTTATACAGCCTGGTAGGTGAAACTCTTCTTAACAGATTTTCATAATTTTCCACATCGTCTGAGTATGAAATATAGATGCGGGACCTTCTCTCCTCGCAGTCGCTCCCACGATCCGAGTTGATTTGCAGACAGAAGATGGAAACTGGGTGATTGAGTGCTCAGCAGCTGATGCTGTTCCTGCAGCCAACATGTCCTGGCTTCTACCAGAGGGTGTGTCTGGAGTCTCTTGGTTCAATTTCACTTCTCATAATGGAAGCCACTCTGTCAGGGGAGTTTTACTCCTCCCCGCCTGCTCGCCTTGGGAGCTCACTGCAGAGTGTGTGATAAATCACCCCGCGTTTGAGGAGCCAGAGAACAGAAGCATAACCCTCCCTCTTTGCGGTATGTTCGACAAATCAAGCGATGGATAATTTTGTCTGAGTAGAGGACGTATTTGGCCGTATAAGTGCCATAGATTTTGATCTCCTTCTCAGAAGAAACCCCTCACTTCCTGTAGTTTAACTTCTCTTTCCCACGCAGTTCGCCCAAACATCACCATCAACTCCAGCACGGAGTGGAAAGACGGTGACGAGTACACAAAGGTGGACTGCTCTGTGGACAGCGTTGCCCCAGCAGCGACCGTAACCTGGCATGTTGGAAACCATGACAACAGCATCAGTTATCTGTCGGAGACTGAAGTCCGGGCTGATGGTTTGGTATCGGCCCGGAGCTCTGCACACTTCTTGTCTTCTTTGTATTCTGGTCAGAATTTGACCTGCACGGTGGAGCATCCGAGCCTGCAGGCACCGGAAAAAACAACAATACTTATTCTTGTGCAGAGTACGTTATTTCTTTCTTTGAGATATTTTTATGAGACAATCGGCCCCTGGGCACAGACATGTAAAAGGCCCCCCGCCCCGACTCAGAGAGTCTATACTTGTATTAATTTTGTCTTTGTAGTAATTTTGTGTCTCCTTTTAGTAGTTTTGTATCTATTTTTAGACGTTTTATGTTTCTGTTTGGTCATTTTGTGTCTCTTTGTGGTTGTTTTGCATTTCTGTCATCATTTTCCATCTATTTTTAGTCATTTTGTGTGTCTCTGTGGTCGTTTTATGTCTATTTTTAGTTATTTAGCCCCTCCCTGTGGTCATCTTTTAGTTGTTTTGTGTCTTTGTGGTTGTTTTGTATCTTTGTAGTCATTTTGGGTCATTTGTAGTTGTTATGTGTACATTCTTGATTGTTTCGCATCTATTTTGAGTCATTTAGCGTCTCTTTGTGGTTGGTATGCATCTCTGTAGTCCTTTTGTGTCTCTTTGTAATAATTTTGTGTCGTTTGCTTAGCGTCTCTCTGTGACTGTATTTTTTTTAGCAACATTTTGTGAGTCAGGGCCCCTGACACTTTTGGTCCCGTGAGCCTGTGCCCGGTAGGCCCGTTCAGTAATCCGTCCGTGTCTGTGACTCACACACAGCTGCTCACTCTCTTCCTGTCATCCCATGTTTTCTTTTTCAGAAGCCCCTCAGCTGAGTGTGTCTGTGGTAAGACAGCAGGACTCTCCCCTCTGGCTGGCAGTGTGTGATTGCAGAGGGGAGGGTGTCGGCACAAACCTCACCTGGGTCCTTCCGGAAAATGCCAAAGGCCAAACATCCCTGCACTCAGAGTATGACGGGCGTGTCCGGAAAGCCAGGGTGACTTATCAGTTCCCCCTGGCCCTTCATGAGGGGCAGGACCTGACCTGTGTGTATCAGTTTGGACATGGAGCCACAGAGACAAAGACCATTCACATCCCCAGATACTGTGAGTTTAGCACAAACTCACACTTCAGTTACTCCAAATGTAATAATTCACATAAAAGCATTCAGTGATCCAAAGATACGAGCTTCGATCTTCAAGGTTCAACTGACTTTTCTGCAGATATCTCCTCCCTGAGAGTCTTAAACCACACGACTCCTCTGCAAAGCCGCTACGGTGGTAAACCTGTCGCACACAGACTGGCTCTCCAGGAAAATCATCACAACCAGAGAGTATTGTTCCGAGTCGAAGGCAACGTGCCAGAGTACGACCTCTACTGTAAAAGGTGACTTATCCTCTATTATCTACCATCATGAGGAAGCACCTGTCGCACAGGGTGCTGCACAAAATTCATGTGCATCCCATTTAACAGAGTGTACACACTCAAGAACTATCAGTAAACTTTGACCTAAACCAACAATGAAAAACTGTTGGCACTGTAGTTTATTTTGAGTCAGTCCCACACACACACACACACACACACACACCCATTAATCCGCAGCTGAAAATAGCCCCAGACTAATGCACATCGACTCCTGTTATGTATTTGTGTAACATTTGCTAAAAGGTATAGTGCCCAGCTGGTTTAGGAAATGACTGAGCCTTTTAAAACAAATGAAACTTCATATTTTGGTGCAATTTTTAACATTTATGTCTTTATTAGGAACAGATGTGACAGAAAGTCAGAAACTATTGAGCGATGGACTGACACACTGTTGGTTTCTGTCTTTTCAAGTATTCAACGTTAATGTTGACTGGGCAGAAATCCACTTGCCCAAAGTCAAGTTTTACTTTATTTATGTATTAGTGGTTATCAAATTACAACAAAGACTAAAGTTAATACGTAGTTGGAGTTTCGTCCGCACCCTGTAACACAACACAACTAAACTCCTGATTCTAGGATATTGAAATGCTTTCTTGCGCTTCACCTCATAAACGACATTTTCTTGCAAGTGCCCGACTGGTCCTGCACATCTCAACAGAGAGCTCCTTCCATCATGATCTCCAGAAACAACAAGTTGTTTAATTCTTTTTTGGGCGAGTGAGTTGCTTGAGTTGCTAGATTTAATAGCCTGACATTTTATACTTGCCTCTGGCAATTTGGCAATCCTTATTGTTGAGCCGTGCACAGGAAGATAAATGTCAAATAATCCTTTAAAGACAAATTCAGTTGTGAAACTTGTGTTTCAGGAGTGATGGCTCGTTTGTCCAAATGGATGGGGTTGCACTGGTCTTCCCGTCAGAGGTCACGGAGCAGGATGCAGGGCTGTACAGCTGCCGGGCGTCCTTCTATCACCACAACGCCACCGTCAACATTCAGGTGGAGGTCACGAGCGAGGCCAAGCTGCTCGGTGAGTACTTACCATGTTGTATTTTCCATCTGCAATCGGAGAGACATTCTGATCATATCAACATGCAGAGGTATGACTTGGTCCAAGTCCCAAGTCATTTTCAAGTCAAGTCAAGTGAAGTCACTTTTTTTCCATGGATCTTTTTCTGAACCCTGTGAGTGTTTTTGTGCCTAAACCTAACCAGACCTCAACCACAGCGTTGTCGCAACATGAAACATAATTATTCAACAGATAACGTCCATTTAATGCAGCTTTAAATGAAGGGCAATTTTTTAGTGATCAACATTGAAACGTAACTTAACTTAGAGATTGAGATTCAACATATCCGTGGTTTGCAGAAAAGTAACATTACAAAGCCAACATTTTATTCTGGCGATTGGGTTGATTAGTGATATCAGTCGTAATCAGGTAAATCACGTTAGCTACCTAACTAATGTTAGCTAACGTCAGCCCTCACAGACAGTGAGAGTCTTCAAATGACAAACAAAGTTTGATGTTGGAGTCTAGCTGTCAAAAATCTTTGATGAGCAGGTCTTGCATTCAGCAGTTCACCTTTTTCCTTCACATGTGAAACTCTGATCTGATCCACAGTCAGGTAGCATCACGAGGAGACCAACATGGTAGTCATCCAATCATGACGATGCCATTCCCAGCGTGCGCTCGCATGCCGGGTAACGTTGCACAGACACAGACACAACATTGACAACGCTGAACATTTTAAATATTTAAACGGTCTGTAATTTTGTCATGTGCAATCTTGTGTATTTGTCTGCCGTGACATTTATGTAACGTTGTTATTTATGCTTATTTATGACACTGTTGAATTGAGCTGTCGCCTACCAAAAGCAAATTCCACCAACACTGGTCGTGTGGTCATTAATAAATGATTCTGATTCTCATTCTGAAAGTGAAAACATAAAATGAAAGCAGACAAGTCATTTGAGTCATCATGTCACAAGTCTTTAACTTCCAAGTCGAGTCTCAAGTCATTTATTTTCTGTCAAGTCAAGTTGCAAGTCATCAAAACAGTGGACTCAGTCCAGAAATGACTCGAGTCTACAGCACTGCTTTTGTTTAGTATTTGTGGCTTTGACAATCATGTCTGTGTCTGTGTTTCAGCACTTGGGACCATGATCTGCGTGTCTTCAGCCTTGGCCATCATGCTCTTCCTGGTCGTCACCCTCTGGGTGTGCTGGTGAGTTAAATGCCTCCACAGGTGACAGGTTGCAGCTCGGCAGGTGATGTGTAGACAGGCAAATGAGGGCAACGCTGCCGGCAGCATATACGATACGAGACAAACAGGATGCACGGATCGTTAACCCAACTCACCGAAACCCCAGTATCGTGCTGTTATTCACAAACAGGAAGCAATGTGGCTTAAGCAGACAGGTGTCTCTGTCACCGCAGCAGCCCTGCTTGCAGACAGGTAGAAAATGTTCCCTCAGTCTGTGACAAAAAAACCATTTATTTTCCACTTTCCTGCTCTGGCTTTTAGCAGTGTTACTTCTGGCACTTTCTGCAGTAGACTGCTCTCTGTTGGCCCTTTCATCATCAATGTCACACTGCAAAAGCCAAGGTAAAAGGCTCAAAAAAAGTCCACATCTTCGGAAGTTATTAGTTTAATGAAATTCGAGCTGCCATTCATCAGTGAGAGAAATCTACAAATCCATCTCTTAATCTTATTGCTGTTGGAAAAAAATCAGTGAGTCACTTGTCTTTACGACTGATGTGGGATATCTGTCACGATCCTAGAACTGTTTATGGTTTCTGCTTGCAGAAGTTTCCACATTTTCACGTTTCCTGCCAAATCTCACTTCTCTCAAGAATGTTTCGGATCAGGCCTCGCTGTGAATAAAGCTGCACGGTGCAGCACAACAGAAGCTATTTCAATAGGCCTGCCTCTCTCTGGTCACAACATTTGGTCAAGGTGCCATTGGTTGACGGAGCCTCCGTCCCATTATCCCGTGCTCCAGTGGGAGGCTCCTGTCAGGCTAATTTGGGAAGGTCAGTCACACAGTGTACAACAAGCATACACAAGAAAACATGACTCCCCAGGAGAAAAGCTATTTTGGGACCAACGTCCCCTCCCCGCCCCCCTCCTCCTCCTCCCCTCCAGTTCTGGGGACACTTTTTGACACCAGCAGGTCTTCACTGGGTTGATGTCACAGAGGTCATAATGTACAAAGTGAGCTGCTGCTTCTGACATCAGAGGTCAATGATGAGGACTCGGGTCACCATTTGTTTGTCTCCATTGATATTCCTGGAGTATTTATGCATTCACACCTGCAGCCATTTGAACTTGTCAGATTAAGTCACAGTGCCATCTAGTGGTGGTGTTCAGCCTTACACCTTCCTCAAAAAAAAAGAAATCAGCAATTCAAAACAGGATTATTCACATTCACACAATCCTTTTTGTTTTGTTTTACAGCAAAGGACACAACAGGACTCAGTATAAGGTAAGACTTCAGTTAACATGCAAATGTGTGTGTGTGTTTCATGACTGCTCATGGTGGTTAATAGGCTGAAACTCACCAGTTTCACTATAATAAACAAGTCTTTTTAAATATACATACTGCCAGTGGTGGAATGTAACTAAGTACATTTACTCAAGTATTGTACTTAAGTGTGTGTGTGAGCGTACATGCACAATGTTTACATTCCAACTATCTCTGCTACTAATACTGCTCATTTGTCCACGACAGCTAAGGTTAAAAAAAATAAAAACATGTTATAAATTAACATGCTATAAGTTATAGCATGTTAATGTTAAAACACGTTGTGATTGTTCTCTATCTTTAATACTGTTTGATGTGTGTAAAGGCACAGGCAAGATTGCTACTTAATTTTGCTGTATTCTGTGCAATGACGATAAAAGAATCTTATTCTGTAAATTTATTCTGGTTATTACGCAAATCTGAAACTAAAATTAACACACTCAACCTGGTTGCTGCTCTCTCTCTCATATATATATTCATATATATATTATAACATTCAGAAGAAGGAGTCTCTCTCGGCCTTGACATCTCTGATGCATGAGACCGGCTCTCCTGAGGTGAAGAAGCCGGCAGTGACAGAAAACAGTAAGGAATACGCTCAGCTGATCAGTTACTCCATAGTCTTTGACGTCAAGAGTACAGTGTGAAGATTTATATGTATATATAAAAAAAACTTTGGATTACACATTCTGCTTTACATTGTACACAACCGAGATATGTAGCATTACTAGAACTGCAGCATTGCTTATGATTATTCTTAAGGTTTGTAATTTTGACTGGCTGGCATTAATGATTTAAATGCATTATTTTTGCACTTTAAAAAAAAATCTTACTTGAATTTTGTATGTTTTTTATGCACATTGTATTTCCTGGTATTTGTCAATAAAACCATCCAAATATAATCATTTTTTCCATTTTGTTACTACAACAAACATCTCCAGATTTAGTAGTAGTATACTGTGACTTTAGCTTCACACCATCTGCCCTTGTGATATCTTTGGTCAGCTAAATCAGTGAGGACCATCTGCTGTGACAACCGGAGTAACTATAAATAAATTCTCATACTGTACATGATCCAGATGCACACACACACACACACACTCATCTTCAACCCACTTTAGGGTGCAGTGTTGTTACACCCTCTTGTGGCAAATGATTACACACACAACTGAGTGCGTCGGCTTTCAGTCACGAACACTCGGTCTGTGGTCGCCATGAAAACAAAAATCTGTTTCCTTTTTACTCTGAATCCCTCGAAGATCCATTTGTTATTAAAGAGTTTCTTGCAGTAATCTAAAAAAACATTACATAATAAAATGGTAATTTTCAGTGTATAGAAGGTTTACTGCCATACAATCATTGTACTTTACTACAAAAATAAAAAGATACAATCGGTGCTCCTGTATAGACAGATTCACTTAAAACATTTATATTTTATTTTTCACTTTTTCCAGAACTGTCAGTGTTTTAACAGAACAGTTATATATTTGCATAACTTTTTTAAATTTTTTTAATAAAATGTACTAAATTGGTGGCCTGTATATAATGCGCCATACAAACATGTATGTAGGTTTTCATTCCAACAGAACACCACTCGTGTTATTTCAGCCCTGTATTACATGAAAAACATGTAGAAATAATGCAGATAACTCTGTTGAAATGTGTGAATTACAGAGACTTCAAAATGTTGCAATCAAAAACAATACATTTAGATACAAATGTACAACTACTGTTTTTGGAAAACAGTAGATCTAATCTGCACATTCACAAACATATTGCTTAAAAAAAACAAAAGTCAGGAAAATGTTACAAACTCCTCTCACATGAACTCATCTTTTCTTGTAGACACATGGCCTCAACTCCAGTCCAAATTTCTTTATATTTTCTGGAGCATCTCCCGTCTTCAATAATTCAAAGGAGTAGAAATGAGTGTTCTCCGTGTCCTAAAGAGAAAAAACAAAACACCCATCACTCTTTACATACAGTCAGTCACAGGGCAGATGTATTATATCGGCCATCATGTGGTTAAACTTGCACTCAGATCGAGCTGTTTAAATATGTACATCTACTTTTTAATACATTTAACAAAGTCTGTTTGTTGCCAACATTAAACCAGTTTACTGAATATTCGACCTGAGGCTTCCTGCCCACAGCACCACAGCACCACAGCACCACGCTATAAATTATGAAAAGTGCACCTGCCAGCTTCTGACTCCCTCTTTGAGCAAACTGACTTCTTAAAATGAAAAATTAATTATGATACCTGTACTGACATTAAATATTGTTGAATACTTGTGTATGTTTAATTAAGATTGCACAGCTGGTAAGGCTGGGTATCGGTACCCAGATAAATAAACAGACAATAACAACAACATCAAACATCAACAGCAGGACACCTCAAAATTAATATTGTCCTATTGCACCGTCCCATTACATATTATCTTATATTACATGGTGCAGTATCCCCACACAGTTTGTTCAGAAGTGTAATACTCGTCGGCACAAATGACCTGGGAGCAGTTAGTGTGGAGGGATGGCACCCTGTGCCGTCTGCCTGATGGTAACAGCTCATTAACAGTAAATAGAGGATGTGATGCCTCTCTAATAATCGACGGTCCTATCCTCACCACCCGGGACTCACAGGTCTGCGTCATGCAGTTTATCTGTTCTGCAGCAATTTTACTGGACATACTATTTGTATGGTTTTGCTCGCAGCCAATCACCGCTAGCATTTAAAGCGACGTGTGATTGTCCCTCTAACGCAGCAGCTACAACACAAACAGTCTGCTGTGGTGACGTTGAGCAAGGTGTATTTGACAGAGTTGGCAGGTCAGCATTTATTTGTAATGTATTTGTGTAAAAATCATTTGGATGGGGAGGAGTGGTGGCATTTAATGCAACTGAATGCTTCCATTCACATGATGGGTACTGGTATTTGTACTGGTATCGTCATTTAAAAAAAATATATCCAGCCCTAACAGCTGGAAACAGAAGTGTAAAATGTAGATGTTTACATGCGAAACTAACCATTTACTTCATCAGGGTTCAGAGTTGGAGTATGAGCTTATTATTTCATTTTAAAAGATGCATGTGCTAACTTGGTTAATATTAAAACATTAGAGAAAGTAGATAAATAAAGAAGTGTTTCTCTGTTGTCATCTTGTTTGTTGCCTCACCTTAGACACCATCTTGAATCCCAGACCTGCCAGCGCGGCGACGAAGTTCCGCACGTTCTCGAACCTGCTCGCCACTTCTGCTATTTTAAGGACACCCCTACAATAATTGTGCAAAACAGTTATATAGTATGCATACATAAAACTGCCGTGCAGATGCTGAATCAATGTGACATATTTTACCCCTTCTTTAAGACACGATTGGCCTCTGATAGAAAATCTGCCAGGTTGGTCCCCATGAGAGAAAGGCAGAAAACGGCGATGTCCACGGAGCCGTCACGGAGCGGGACCTGCACAGAGAGAGCGTGTGCTTTATTTCCTAACAATCACGCAGACTGGACGTGAATTAGAAACACGCCACACTCACGTTGGCCATGTCGCAGACTGTGACGAGCTCGCAGGCCGCTGCCAGGTCGAAGCTGTGCACTTTGTTCTTCACGCTGCGCGCTATTTTACAGTCGCCACATCCAAAGTCTGCAACCACCAGAGAGGAAGGTCTGAAATAAATGACACAATTCATGCGTTTACAATTACAGGGTATTAAACAGAAACGAGCAGCTCCCCTTTAAATGAAATATAAAGTTACGATCAACACAGAACCAATGCAGCTTTAAAGTTTATAGGACCATTAACAGCCCAAACTGTTGATCTTCTCCCAAACTGCTGACTCATTAACAAGGCCGTTTTCTCACAGCAGCCAAATGAAGCATCAGTTTAACAGCCACAGTGCAGCATGATCTCCTGCATCACTCCTCGCTGACACTCAGTCTTCAGCAGAGTAATGGAAGATATTTACAGCAGAGAAATGTGGACATCAGTCTTTCCCAAAGTTAGGGTCAGGACCCAAAATGGGTCGCGGACCAGTTTTTATTGGGTTGCCATTGGCAGAGTAAAATGCATAACAATGCTATGATAAGTGAACTTTCCTAATTAAAACAGAAGAAGAGCGTTCCTTTTTGCTACGCTTGTCAATGTCATCTCAGATGCTGTCATTTTTTTTATAATATCCTCTTTTCAAATTTGATTTTTTGGGAACCCCTGCTGTCGATAAAAGATGCACTTTTATTTTTTTTACTCCTTTGGAGGTGTAAAGAGATGGTCCTGTTAAAGGAATAGTTTGTATCTTTGTTAGTTTCCAGTTTGGAAAAAAAGACAGAAGTCCTGACACGGAAGCTAAGTAATGTACTGCTGTGGACGGGGCCACACAGCGAAACATATTTTAGTCACCTAAAAAAGGTCAATATCTGTTTAAATGTACGCTATATTTAGAATATTTTCACTGCTTTACCTTGCCGTCAGACAGCAGTTTTCTGATGGGGAACTGAAGCTGTTTATCACTCTCTTCAAAACCACCAGACTCCTTTGACAGAAACAGTAATTTTACCTCGCAGAACACGGGAGTTCCTGGTCTACCAATGCCTCAATCAGTTAGTTTGTTTGTGTTATTGTGTGACTTCAGTTAGGAACGAACAAAACTAAACCTGAGCTGCAGCAAAAAGACCTTGAACGTGCAAAAAAGCCAGTAAGAGGACTTATTTTGTTATACATGAGAGACCCTGATTCCTACCTCACAGGATTCCTCAGAGAAGCTTAAGAAACCCCAAATGTTGAATTACAGGCAAAATATTACATTGACAATGATATCTCACTTTTGTCGAATGTAAGAGATGATGGCTTCCACTGGATTGGCGGGCCATCTCTGAACCTGCGCCGTGTATCCTCTGTGGTAGATCCCGAAGGCCTGCGGGTCCTGTTTGAACATCCGCTTCGCCTCGCCGCTGGACGAGCTGTACAAAACTTCATTAATGTAGCGGAAACGAGCGGACTCCAGGCGCTGCTCCATGCGGGACCTGAGGGAGGCAGAGCGGTCCTGTGGCACCTCGTCTTTCGTCTCTGCGGGACTCTCCTGTTGGACCGGCTCCTGGCTGCGGAGCATCTTCCGTAGCTTCTCTCTTTTCAGAATCTGTTCTTTGCTCAGCTCGGGTTTCAGTTGTTTCGTGGGGGACTGGTGTTGATCATCTGTGATCTCCACTTTAGGTTCATCTGCTTTCTGTTGTGATTCAGTTGTACCTTTTTCAACTTTTCCACCTATTCGCTGCTTTTCTTCTCTGAGCTGTGTTTCTGTTGTGCCAGATATGTCAGTGTCATCTTCGGTTTTTTTCCTTTTCTGTGGTTTACGTTGCTTTTCCTTTTTCTTGGCTGGTGTCTGACTGTTGTTGTTATTGTTGCTACATGAATCTGTTTTGACTTCTTCCTTTGGCTTGTGTTGCTCTGCAGATTCTGCTTTATTGACTTCCTCCTCAGGCTTTTTTTGGCTGTATTTATTTTTACATTTCCTCTTGTTCTTCATTTTGTTTTTCCACTGTTGTCTGCTCAGTTTCTCTGTGTTCTCTGGTTTGTTTACGTTCACTGTTGCAGATTTGGTTGTTTCTTCATCCTTTGTTTCGCCTACAGATGTGGTTTTTACCTTCAGGGCCCCTTTAGAAGGAAAGAAAGAAAGCATTTTGATATCAGAGTTAAAATGTGTGAACATCAACACTGTTCTGTTTCTGAACCCATTAACTACATATCAACACTCTAAAATGTAAATTAAATTAAATATAAGCCTTTAATCAGTTAATTACTCACCAAATTTGTTGTCTTTCTTCCTCTTTTTTGTTACAAGTTTCTCCTCATTAACAGTCTGATTGAAGTCTCCATTCTCTTGCTGCTCTCCTGTTGTCTCCGCTTGCTTTCGCCTTTTACTTCTTTTCTTCTTTTTCTTACTGTGTGAAGGGAGCGCTTCTGCCTCGCTGTCACTGCCCTGCTGATGGTCGTCGTTCTTCCACTCTGGTACTGAGCCCAGAGTCTGCAGGGTCCGCAGCAGGCTCTTCTTTCCAACCACCTTGGACTAATCAGGGGATGAATTCAGATTTAATTAGTATTTTAACTTAAATGTACAGACTAATGTTGATGACTGTCCAATATTAAGACAATGTGTAACTGTGTAACATTTTTTAACCTCTTAAAACCCACCTGGCTGGTCGGTGACCTGCTTCTATTTTATTGTTTTTTTAAATATTTTTTTTTTTACTGTATATAGGTACCGTATACCTCTTATACACATTCTATAGTCTATCAGTGTCTATCCAGTGACACCACAAACTAAAAACTCCCCTACTCCCATAAGGTTAGACCTAGAGGTCAAGTGTGGTTGATAAGATGTAGAAGGTGTGTGGTGATTTGCATAGTTCTGACATAAAGCATGTCCTAGTTATTGTTATTCAAATATGACTTATTATAGACGATGATAAAAAAAAACAACTTGTTTGAACTGATGTAGTTTAGGTTGTGTTTTAGCCACACGCTAAACAAGCACATTCACAAACTAGAATATGTAACCTTTCAAATTAAGATTCACATACATGTATTTCAGCCTTACAGTTCTTTCCATCTGCGTATGCCAAATAGGCAGACACAATTAAAAAAATAAAAAGGTGGTGTTTTAATGGCTTCTTGTGCTACAAATTGCATTTCTGAATTTTGAGTGTTTTTGATTGTCTTTTTTTAAGGAAGAAGGAAGCTTTACTTTAATATAACATTTGTTATGTTGCTAAATCAGGAAAGAAACAAGATATTTATATTTGTTATTGTGTGTGCGTACACTTGTACTGTTTTTTGTTCATTTATCTATTTATTTATTTTCTTATTGTATATTTGATTTTGTTTTATTATTATTATTGTGTCATGCATAAATAATATATAGAGCCCAAACAGGCTTACAAGACACCATTATTTAGAACATTCCCAAACTTTAGAAACAAAAGTTGCCAATTTATAAGTATTCAAATTAAACAACCATTCCATTCTGTCATCGTCAGTGCACCAAAACATTTCTGGATTTTGAACAGACATTTCATTTAATATAAATATTCTTCTATATAACTGCAGCATATTAAATGTTCCCCTGCTTGACTGCCAGAACAGGAATCATTAAAAGCTATGTAAAACAAATTTTAGAAAATCAGCTGACTATCATGTCCTTGTGGTAAGCAGCACCATCTTGTGCTTTGTATGTTGGACTTACACAAGTCAGCATACTAAATAAGCCATATACCATCCATACCATATATGCCATATCCCATATCATAGCCCTGATATCAACACAACTTGCTAACAGCAGGTAACTAACGTTAAACTGGATTTACATTTACCTTGACATTTGTGCTGCTGTTTGTCTTCTGGATGTTTCTGAGGACAGTTTTGCTCAGGACTTGAACATCTTGTTCGTCACTCCAGTCTTCATCCTCATTGAACATGTTTACGGGAGGACTGTAAGAAACACAAACACAAATGTAAATCACAGCTGGAAATGAGAAAAACTCTGCCAGTGTCATTTATTCTCTATCAACTCGCTAACTCTGCTAATTCAGTTACTCACCAGTTTGTCTCTGAGGCAGAAAAACGACTTATTTTTCTTCAAACGGCTTGTTTCGTTGATGACGATGTTTGTATAAAATATATGTTTCCATAAACATGTAACTACATTTCAATAGCTACAGAAATTTCTTGTCAAAAGCAAAAGCCACGTTGGTTTGTCTCATGTGCGTAAAGGAAGCAAAACAGAACTACAGGCGCATGTGAATGACGTAAGTACACCGGAGATTCTTCTTCTTCTGTGGGGTTTAATGTCAGCCAGCATCCGCAGAGGTGCATTGCTGCCTCCTTCTGGAGCTATTCCATTACTGCATCATCTTCCAGTTAGATCCTTTAATAATAACAGTGGTTTTATAACATGTATTATATATACAGGATATTATAACTTTTTTCAAATTATTGCCTGGAAGTCCAGCATTAAATAAAACTAAATGTAATAACTTGGTCAAAACAAACATACCTTTCTTCTACATACCTGTGCATAAAGGCACCACACATCTTTCATTGCTGGTTTTACATAAGTATGTTTACAGTATATATCCTGTTTAATCTTATATATACTATATGCACTTTATATAAACATGCTTAGATCTTGTACTGCACAAAGGGTTTGATAAACACACACTTAAATGTTTTTTTTTTGTTTTGAATGACAAGTATGTTTACACATACGACATGGTCTTGGTATTTTAGTGCATAGCGGTCACAATCAACATAGTAAGAGAAAAGAAAAAATACACTGGTATTGGTACTTTCACATAAGTAAACGATCTTCTTCTTCCACCACTGCACATAACTGTAACCTGGGATTTGTTTATGTCTCAAAAAACTGTGACCTGAGGCAGTGCATATTTCGGCTTCCTGCAGTTCTGTGTGCCGCCTGTAGGGGGCGGGGCGCTGAGCGTTACCACGTACGTACGGCGGCGATGAGGGTGTGGACGTGCCACAGCATTCAATCTACTGGAGACAACATAACGCTGCTAATAACTTCTAACCGCATTACACCGCAACAGGCGAATATAAACGGTAAGTTTATCGCATTGGAGGCACATTTAATATCGCTTTGGACTGTTTAAACCACCAACTTATATTGTTTAGTGTTTTTCTCAGTCAAGTCAGCGTGAAATGAGAGAAACGGAGACAGGCGTTAGGATAGTTGGTTAGCTTGTTAGCCTGTGTCTCATTTTGTCAACCAGAGATGATGCTAGCTAATGTGTGGAGCTAAACTAGTAGTCACCTTTAGTTTGATCGGGTGTAATGTAAACACACGGTGGTACTGACGGGAGCTGGAGGGATAATCAGCTAACTTAAATGAGCTATTCCTCTGTGCTAGCTGGATAGCAGTGCAGCTAGTCAGACTGCTGTAAAGACAGTGGATTGTTAACGGTGAATTACTGTGACACCAGATTGTTGATATATTTAATATGTTAACAAATGCACAACAAATCCCACTAAATCACAAAGTCACCATCAAAGGATTCATAGACAGCATAAAAATTGCACTGCAATAGTTGTTATAATATACCATACATTTTTAAGTTTGAGTGCTTGGGTTATTCAAACATAAAGTTTGTGTATTTCTTAATTCATAGTGATTGTGAATAGATAAAGAAAATCCCAGTTCTTTTCTACCATGCCACATTTGTTAAGTCTATCACAATCTGTTGTCTTCAGTAATGTCTTGCCATTATGTTCTTTATTTAGACAACAAATTATTTCATCAGGCTGTGTGATATATGAGGAAGTATGTCATTCACACACTACGTTATCGCTCTGTATCCATTGTGTTTATTCAAAATGCCCATCATAAGTTAAGAAAGCTCAAGCAGAGATATTCATATTGTTTGTTTTGTCTGACTAATGGTCCAAAACTAAAATATTTTCAGTTTAGTATCACATAAGACTGAGAAAAGCAGCAAAACCTCAGAATTCAGAAGCTGGAACCAGTAGCCTGGCATCGCCAGACTAATTTGCAAATGCAAAATTTAGCCTAAATGTAAGTAAATGAAACACTGGCTCAGCAGATAATCGAATATCAAAATAGTTGCAGATACATTTTCTGTGACTCAACTAATGGATTAATCAAATAGGGCTGCAACTAAGGATCATTTTAATTATCGATTAATCTGCAGATTGTTTTGCAATTTTGCGATCTGCAGATTTTTACGTGAAAACTTACTTGGCAATAAAGCTGATTCCGATTCTTATGATTCTGATTTTCTTGATTAATCATTTGGTCTATAAAATGTCAGAAAATAGTGAAAAATGTCCATCCCAGTTTCTCAAAGTCCAAGGTGATG
>JAOVVB010272145.1:0-18050 GCA_028570985.1 Heterobranchus longifilis | reverse complement strand
CGCACGCACGCACGCACGCACGCACGCACGCACGCACGCACGCACGCACGCACGCACGCACGCACGCACGCACAAAATCAACCTTTAGGCCTTTTAGTAGTTGGATCAAACAGAAATACAGAGAAGCTTCTATGCTAGAATACATGCAGGATCAGCGTGCCCCCTTCCAGCTATGGCACAGTTTTATTGGTGTGAAATTAAAGCTTTTCTTCAGGCTATTTGAAATCCAGCATAAGCAGGCAACCTTGATGCGGTGCTTTGCGATAAAACACATTAGCAGCCTGCTCTTCAAACACTGTTCAAAAGGAGTTTAAAAAAAACAACACAGAAGACCAACGCATGCCAGCGAATTACTCCTATAAAATGAGATTGCTCCACTTCTAACTCTGTTAGACAAAGGGATGTTTCATCGCATGTGCCAGAATTGCTCAAAAACACCTGTTTTGCATTTGGGTTCAAGTGACTATTTCATGGGCACGCTGGATTTTTCTGCTTTTCGCATGTTTACACTACCCACTATGAGATGACTAACTGGGAGCTCATTCCAAGTGTATATCTGAATAACATATAATGAAACACACAGTACTGAAATGTTGAAAACAACAGCGTTGAACTTCAAAAATCAAAATGGCTATTTTGCATCATGTTGTAAGTTGAAGAATTGGAATCAATGTTTGCCTCCTGCAGCACGACTCTGCGGCAGGCCTTTCAGAGCACAGGATCAATATGCTGTTGGTCACACTCAGTGAGACGTGTGTAAGACCTGTATTGTAACTGAGTGGTCCCTTACATGAGGCGATTTGTGTCTGTGATGAATGGATTGAGCCGTGTGACTCAAACATAGTGTAGACACACAACAAAGTAGGGCTACACGATGAATCGTTAAAAGATCGTGAGTTGCATATTTAGAATGTGTGCTCATAATAATAATAATAATAATAATAATAATAATAATAATAATAATAATGGGCCAAAATATATAATTGTACATGTTACATAATTATAATTGGAAAACATAAAATGTTCCACCAAATACATGCACCTGAGTCTTCCACAAACTTTCAGGAAAACACTGAAGACCTGCTGAATCAGGACTGCATGATTAACTGCGATGTTATTTTTGTGTGACATTGACACTGCTGGGTTTATATTAGTGGGGAGATCTGTTGCATCAACAATGCACCTAATTTCTGCGGTGAAAGAATACGCTTTTTAGAAACAACAAAAATGCATCAGAGTCGCGGAAACCCAGCAATGGTGAGGAAGAACAAATTAATTAATCCACCCCCAAAAACACTGTGCTTACACTGCAGAAAAAGTTGCACAGTAAAGTTGTATTTTGCAAGCAAAAGTAACGCCACCTATTAGCACAACCACCTGAAACATCACAAAAAGGCCAGAAAAACGTCCACCGATGGACAGGTTGTCCTTTAGCTTGTACTGTCTGCACGAAGACAATACAGACTGCAATAAACATTTTTTTCTTTAAAAATTGGTGTCCCATAAGAAAATTATGATCTCAGTTTTGAGTGGAAAAAATTGTGATTCTCATTTTGACCAGAATCGTGCAGCCTTACAACAAAGCAGGAGAAAATGTCCAGAAATCACCTGTAGGTTTGGATTTAGAAACAGGGGAAACAAGTGCAAAAGAAAACAATCACAACTCAACTCCACTTTTAGCTCCACTAGCTTTTCCCGAGCTTTCAATCGTATTCCATGATCTTTATCAGAAAATAGAGTTTGCTTCGTTTTCATGGAGATGGATTTTTGTGGACACGTAAAGTCAATAGCTGTTGAAATTCTATCCATAGCACTTTAAGGACTTGTTGTTTGACTGCAGCCAAGAACAAACTTCCACAACCTTCCTGATTTTTACGATGTTGTGCAGGTGAAAGAAGGCCATCCTTGTAGTTTGTTTAATGTGCGAGTTAAAGCTCCAGTAAAAGTAAGAGGGCCTTGAGTTAGGATTGCTTACTACTACAGCTATTTAAGATCTCTGTGACTTGTCACATTGTCCACACCAACATTTTCCAAGAGACTATTAAATGCTGAAAATTAACTCCCAAAAGTGAGAGACTCCTCACAATGTTAGCCATTTATCTGTGTCCCACATGTACCCAGACTACCTAGAACATCTGACAGACTCAATCTTCCTCACCACATCTGTGTTTTGAGACCGGGAAGATAAAAACCTGCCAAGCTCGATCACCCACAGCCGCACTCCATCACCATCTGTGCCAACTCCTCCCAAAGTCAGTTCCTCTTTAAAAACGATGAGCTCATAGTTCACCGTGATATTTCTCTCCTCCGCTCTGGCTGCTTTGTGGTGGAGCTATTTTTAGAAGCAAGAGCCAGATGCAAAGCTACTGGGGCCCCACCTGGCTGGGTTGCAATGGAGTGGAAAAGAAAATGGCCGCCTACCTGATGACAGGAGTGAAGAGGCTGTGAAGACGGCAGAAGAGCCGAACACCCTGAGAAAAAACGCGAGAGGATTTTGATTAGAGGTGTGTAAAATGCGATTTACATGAAATCAGGCTCTACTGTAGCGTCGTTACCTTAGATATGACATCGTGCATGTCGCTTCTGGGGTGGTAGGTGCCATCGTCGTAGCGAAAGCGATACAGTACAGGCTCGGGTTTGAACTGGTGTTTGTCTGTGACTGAAATTGTAATTCAAAACATACAGTAAGGAGGTTTCTGAAAGGAGAAGTGCCAGCATGAGAGAAGAAACAAGTGAAAAAGTCCCAAACCCTCAGGGTGCGTTATTCATCTCGCTTCAAATTTGAAAGTATAAAAGGTTTAAAAACATATTCAAGCCAAGCAGGGCTGCACGGTGAAACAAGCTTTCCAGACAAGAGGAAGACTCAGAGCTCACACAGAGTGGTCACAGATAACACAGCTGCTCAGAGCTCCTCTTGCTTTAGGGGACTTTATCGAAAGGTCCTCCAAAACAGTAATAACAGTTGGCTCTGTATTCTTGGCTGCAGCCGCGCGGGTTCCATTAAAGGTTTTTATGAAAAGATATTCTACCGTTTTTCACATGGGCATTTCTAACAGCTCTGAGCGAGAGCTCAGAGGGGCTCGGAGTTATTCCTCTCTGTCAGGAACGGCTCTAAAGCCCAATCTCATTTCTCTGTGAGGAAGCAATAAAGCACCCCACGAGTGATTTAAGATACAACTTGGCTTGGGGCCCTACTCTTTTGAGGAAAAAAAAAAATACATGCAGAGCGGTACGCGCCATTTAGTGTGAATGCAAAGCATTAGCCAGCTTAAGGCTCATGCACCAAATACACTTGTTACCCAAAGCCACAGAACAGCCACTGAGCAAATATTACACAAACATTCAGCAAGAAGAGATTAACATTTATAATCCCTTACCTAAACATTGTGTCAAGGGAGTGTTTAAAATGGAACACCTGCTAAGACATAAATAAGACAGCTGCATTTGCATTGTAGAGCTGAAGCCAGGAGGGGAAAGTATTGTGAAAGTGCTTGTTGAATGAGGAACATTCATTGGACGTGGCTAGAGGTTAGGTCAGGCAATGGCAGGCGTTTGCATGCTCTGCACTGTGCATAACAAAGTAAATTAGACTGCAGTAGATTCGGTTATGGAACAGCAAAGGATGATAAAGCAGGTCAGAGTGGGAGAAAATTAAGGAGAAAATTTGCGAGAACCAACCGTGGTGGATGATGCCGTTCTCCAGCAGGGCTTGACCCAAGTGGACCCCTTCTTCTGGGTTGCCCGTCTCTCCGATTTCCATCAGCCAAGACACGAACTCACTGGGGAAACACAAAAGACATAATAACATGCATACTCGAGGATAACACAGCAAACTCCCCATGGGAAATCCCATCGCTCCATAAAAGAGAATATGTGATCAGTGGAGAGATCTTTGGATTCATCTGTAAATTAAAAAAAAAAAATTGGTGGCCTTCGCCATCATTATTACAGAACGCTTTTACAACTTGTGACCAACAACATTTACTCTAAATTGATGTGACTATGTCAACAAACACTATCTTGGCAAAGAGAGATGATTTATTAACCGCTAGGGGCCACATCTGTTTGTTACAACAACAAGCACAGGCTTTAGTTGTGTGTTTTGTCCAGTTTAACTTTATTTATTTTAGACATGCGACGTAACGCGATGAAAACCGAATAATTTAATTTGATCTCGGGAAGTTCGTGATGGAAAATACAAGCTATTTTTTGCTCAGTGGGATGAGGAAACAAACAAACAGCCACAACAACAAACAGCATCCAATCTTCTGAGAGCCTAAATGAGGTAAATGGGATAATTCCCAGTAATTTAGTGATAATTTAGTGACTTTAGTGAGAGAGAGAGAGAGAGAGAGAGAGAGAGAGAGAGAGAGAGAGAGGGCAAAACAAAGAAAGAGAAAGAGGGTTGAGGACAGACAGAGTGGCAGTAGCCGATCCGATTACATCCTTGATGTCCCGTCTCCCAATAAAAGACAAACAAACACGGCCAGCAGCACCACTGGGATTCTGTGGAATTCACATCCAGGCCATGACGGAGGTGGTCGGGTGTCAGCGTCGAGCCAACAGGGGCAATTAGAAAACGTTTTCAGAGAAACAACTGACCAAACATCCCACCTCCGTCACTCTTTAACCACTCATCCTTGGCGTCTTTTCTCTCTGCAACAGACCACAGGGGAAAAACACAAGTCTATAACAACGTCAATTTGTCAACCTCTGTACCTTAACCGTGGAAGGAAAAACACCCTGGAAGTTTGGACTACGCAGTTCTCATGGCCTCGAGCAGATTAGGGTCACAAACGCAATAAACAGTTTCATGCAATTGAAATCTACATGTGGAGCGCGGCGGAAATTACCAAATCAAACATCAGAATATTTACTTATAGACGTATTGGTGTACATAGACCATTTCAGAGGGTGCTTCAGACTTTAAAGGCCCTCAAAACTCAGTGTTTTGTCAGAGAACTATGAGGGATTCGGGTCCTTCATGAACACAAAATGTTCCGCCAAAGATAGAAAAGTTTGGTGAGATGAGAAGATCATGAGAAGTGGTATCAATATTGTTATCTAAGTCGCTGCAAGAACACAAATAAGCATATTTGTTACTACATTAAAGTTACAATCTCGAAGATCGTCATTTCATTCTGTTTGGCAGCACCAATGGCGATAAGCAGTAATTCTTTTTTTAAGTTTCATCTGTAGTCATCACTTTTTTCTTTGTTTGTTTCGCCATAGTAACCGTTTACTCGCAACACTAGCAGAGACTGGAAAAAAAAGCAGTACGGCACTTCATACCCGAGTGAGTTGCGTTAGCTCCGCCTACTCTCTCTGGTGGACCAACTATTGCTGAGTGATGGAAAATGGTTCGTAATACTGCAAATGCAAGGGCTTTCATCAGTGGGCCACAGGCTCAGTCACTATTGTGTTACCTCATTCGGCGATAGATAGGGACTTTTTTTATTTCAAAGAAAATCTTTTTATTACATTAAGATAATAAAATCCCAGCCAGTACCTACTTTCCTACAGTATGGATACAGTATATTAACTGGTGTATGAATATATTTCTCTGCTCTAAATGCTGTCTACATCCACATGCAGCAAAAACAGCAGTCTTTTTATTCAGCTTCTGCTTGAATTTACCATGCATGTGTGCTGATAGAGCTAAAGGTGTATTCCAAGTACTGTCAAAAAGAAAGAGCAGAGGCTGACAAAGATAAAGGGCATTTCTTACAGGACGTCTAACCTTTTCATTGAGCTCTTTAAGGGCTTTTCATCAGCATCTATCACAACCAGCAGACACTCTTGTCTGTCATGTGCAGAAAAGACGCACTTTGAATTTCTTTTGTTTTTCTGTTTATTCCAGGTTTAAAATTGGATAACTGCAAGCTAGGTGGCTGTCACACACATTTCCTTTGATGAATTACACTGTCACAGGAACCAAACCACAAATGCGATTGTACCACTTAAAGGGGAGGAGCTCGAGACCCAAAAATAGCCTTCAGCCTTTAAAAAAAAAAGAATAAATCAAAAAGAGAAAGAGGAGGCGTGGAAAGAGAATAAAGCATTTCACAATGGAGGGAGTGGGCTGAGTTGAAGCCATAGGCAATGTGGCTTTCATCAGAGACATACCATGCTGGTTCCAATTCACCAATTACGCCTACATGTAATCATCTCCACAATCATCGCAGACAGGGGAAGTACAGAGGGGCTAGAGATGTCTTTTCACCCACAAGTGGTCATCCAGGTGTTGGCCAAGCTGAATATAGAAGGATAGGTTTCCAAAAGGAGTTTCCCTGAGCTGCTTTCTCACCATACGATCTCTTCAGACTCAACGAGGTGCCCACATATGACCAATGTTTGATCCTCTTAATCTTTTTAGCTGACAGATCCATTCCTCCTCCAGACCGCGAGGGATCTGGTGTTGTCTGCGTGGACCGAAGGAGAAAGTAACTCCTCATTCCAAACCACCATGCGATGTAACATGGCCACAACTATGCCCAATTGGACCTTTTAGGTTTGTTTTTTCTCTCTCTCTCCACGCTTTTAAAAATGAGACAGATTTTGAACTGGCTGTTTAGGCTCGGGTGATTTTCAGTGCGATTATTACCAGTCAAAACTTCTCAGTAAAAAATTCGAAACTAATGGAAAACATGGGTCTGAGAAGTCGTGTGGCGTTTACAAGGCAAATTTATTATGAGATTTCAAGAGTCAAGACAGGAGCACAGTTTAAATAACATCCAACCAACGCTATCTCATGAAAATATTTTATTTCCAACCCTTTTTAAATGCAGTGTCGTCACTCTATAAAAAGGCCGTCACATAGAATTTTTTAAACATGGGGAGCTCTTCGGCTGCAGCCAGATGTTTGTAGATTTTATTATCCTGATCCAACTTTGTCACCTTCTCAGTCTCACAATGTGTGCTTCCAACAAAGGCCTGCAGTGTGGGAGGAATGGACATAAGAATTGAGACGTGTGATATCCCATCAAGATTTCCTATAAAAAGCTTTCAGACTTAATGAAAGGAACATCATATCAAAGCCTGTCTGCTCTGAGGATCACATGGTTCTGGTTCTCACGTAGGACTGTAAAGAAATTTCCCCTGCGGTGATTTAGGATGGCTCAGTTGCACGATATGCAGTATTATCACATGTCGACATACTGTATGGTACGTGTAGATTGAAGCATATAATGCTGAACCAAATTTCACAAGCGCAAGTTCAACTCGGACACTTTTAGCTGTCGGCCATTAACAACAGGCACTGGGGTTAGCACAGGCCACCAGGAAGTGCAGCGACCGTTGAAGCCAATTTGACATAGTGGCCAAACGATGGTATTACAACTATGGTGGGCGTCACGTGATGCCATTGGACCCAAAAATACTTTTTCCCATTGACTTACATGGTGAAAGAGACGTCTATTTCAGCGTGACAGCCCCTGCTAAAGGATTTGTTTCATTATCAGGATTAGATCTGTTTGGTTTGATAACATTTCGAAAGTCTAGAAGAGCAGCAAGATTGAATTATTTAATCCCTATTCAAGTTAGCCGGAGCGCTAAACCGGCTGTAGCCGGCTCCGTCAGCAGAAGTCTCTGGTGCGCCTGCTCTACAGGTCCCCATAACGTAGAAGTCTGGCAGAAGTAGCGCCGTTCATCCAGGGATTTTTAGAGGCGGCAGTTGAGCTTTTTTTGGCTTCATGCTCCACTGATCAGCTTTCATAGGAATGAACAGAGCTCCACCTCGATCAGTGTATCCAGGTTTTATTATAAATCCATGTATGATATCAGTCTCACGATGGCGAGCGCAAATGGAACGGCGGAGCTGAAAGACCCGCCTGCATGTTCCCGGTCAGCTACGACAGCAAAGGAGAGAGAGTTGTGTACAACACGAGGACGGTGTGCAGCCGTTGCTCCATTGTTGCAGCGAATGGAAACACATCCAACATGCTGACGCACATTCAACGGCATCAGCCAGATGTGCCGATCACCGGGACGTGGAAAAAACAAACTGGAGCCCAACTCCTGATCCATGCTGCTTTCAAGCAGCCTTTAGACAGAGCGATTCAATCATTTGTTAAATGCCCCCTTTTGTTTACCTGCAAGTTACACTCTAAACTCTTATTTTCATTATGAATTTATTTCATATTCAATACACACACACACACACACACACACTGAAGTGTAAAGCAAGAAGTGCCTAGCCTCGTGGAAAAATGGCGGTTGCTTGCTAAATATTGGATTTATGGATGTATTTAAATTCTAAATTTAAAGAGTGTTTCTGGACAGGATGAAACACTGAGCAAACTCAGTTCAAACCACCTTTTACTCATTTACTTGCATGAAAACCTAGCAAGCCGATGTGACAGCAAGACATCTCCATCTTATATGATGAAAGCAAAATACTGAAATGGGGGCATCAACTAATGCATGCTTAAAATAGCTCAAGGACAGGATTTTGAGCAAAGCACCCTTCACAGTAAATATTCTCACCTATCAGCAAATGGAGGATAGATAGGCATGTTTAGACTCATTAAAAGTAAACATGGAAAGTGCACTGGCATAGATGTGAAAACTCAAGGACACAAAGAAACGATGAGCATGTTACACAGACACACACAGACACACACACAGCTGCCCTCTGGCATAATGGGCCCTCTAACTGCAGTTACCTCATGGATTCCTCAGCAGAGAGCTTATTGTAATCTAACATGGGCGAGGGAGAAAGCGGGCAGTCAGCTGAGCCGACCAGGGATATCTCCCTGTGATTTACGACTGGCATTCAATGGCCAATCCGTCCCCAGACACCACACCAATAATCCCTAAATAAGATTCATGGGCTAAATCTGACTGGATTTGATTTTCCCATGACTGAGACTGCAGATCTACATAACACACAGCCTCCTGAACAAAAAGCGCCGATGCTTTCTTCTTCTCGGCGGCGGTCTTTAGAAATTCTTGCCAGTTTAAAAACTGAAAGCAGAGATGGAGAAACTCATCTATGTTATGAAAAGTGTTCTGTGTCATCTGAGATATTTCCATCTGCTGTAGGTGCTAATATTAGAGACTACAGGTGAAGAGGGTAATCATTTGAACTAATAGATATCCCCATGAAACTCTCCCAGTTGATTACTGACATTAAGACAATTACTTTTTGTATTACAATTTTCTGAAACTTTGTGTTTAAATATGCAAATGAGGAATAATCTTATGCAATATGTGCTCATTTGCGTACATTTCCACATTTCTTGTTTCATTTTGTCGACATATTAGAGTCAAGAGTTTTTACAGAGGGACTTTGTTTTTTTAGGAATCAAATGTTTTATAAATCAGGCTCTGAATGATATATGAACAAACCCCTCAGTAAAAATCTTCAGAATACAGATAGGAATGAAACTGAAAACTTTGATTTATGTAAGTGCTACTGAAGTGGAGATTTCAGAGTATGAGAGAAAAAAAAACTAATTTTGAGAAAACAGCCTTTAAAGATTTTGGATGGTGAATGGGGTAAAAATGTTTATCTAACAGATATCATCATGAAACTTCCCCAGTTGATTACTTACATTAAGACAATTAATTTTTTTGTATTACAAGTTTTCTGAAATGTTATGTTTAAATATGCAAATGAGGCTTTATCTAATGCTAACTTTTGGAGAAATCTACGGACACAAATAGACAAAGTGTAGTAAAATAATGTATTTTGGATGTTTTGTTTCTCGTCTGAAAGAAAACATGTTATGGAAGCAAAATAGCCCAAAATCTCAAAATGTTTTTTCCTGTAGTGTACAACACTACGCCACTGTACAACACTGTACAAGGCCTCTCTGCCGACTTTTCATCAAATATAAAGACCTGTAGATCTAAAAATACACTGAATTATTAGATATTCATTCTGGTTTACTCATAGCACAGCAGTCATCCACTTTGACACTCACTCACTCCCTCACAGTTACAGAGCTCACACTGATGTGACACAGAGGAAACCACAAGGACTGAACGCTCAGCAGCTTCCTCACCGGACCAAAGTGTCGAGGTTATAGCGACGAGAATCTTACCTTCCCAGGAAGCACTTGGGGAAAGTGGTGAGCTTGCGTTTGCGGTCCTTAATGAGGTTGCCCTTGGTCATGAGGTGGTAGAGCTTCTCTCCCTTCTCTGACACCATCACCCACGTATCCTGCTCCATGCCGAGCCTCAGACCTACAGTATGCAGCAGAGGAGGGACGGAGGGAGGGAGGGTGCAAAAAAAAAAAAAAAGCCTGTCAATAGCATGGCATTAATAATCTTTGCACTCAGCTCCTAAACTAGATGTGACATCAATTACTAACTGGAGAAAGTTAATGTCTCATAATTTCACAGGATAATTAGTAGTGTCTTTCAGTGACTGTGCTAATAGTCTCAGGCAACTTTAATGACTGACACTGTGAAGAGTTTATCGTGTACACAATCTCAAAATGCCAAACAGAAAATATGTGTTTTCCTTGTAGGAGTGACAACCTGTTAATCTGTTTTAACACCGTTAAATGTGTTAGCAAAGACACACATAGTGCTGGGTGGTACACCGGTTTTAATTTACAGTATGATATAAATTTTAAATATACCGCCAAACCAGTGCATAGCTGAAACAATTGCTGTAACTCTTCAATAGGCAGCAAAACATATAATAATGTTTGTTAGCTGTGATAGTATTGAGAGGGGACGCCTATTAACTACGTACCGTTCTTACTAACTTTTAACTCAACAATTAATAACCCACAACTAACTCTCTTTAACAGGGCAGAACACCATGGATCACAACTATTTGTGACACATTGACATTTACAAAACTACACTGCCGAACAGCATGTTTTTATATTCTATGTACTCATGCAGTCATGCAAAAAAAACATGATATAACGTGAAACCGCCAGAATCTTAAAAAATACAGTGATACAAAATTTTGGTCATAGCACCCAGCACTACACACACACAATATCACTGCATCACTTGCTTTTTCTTTCACTCTTAGATGCAGATCACACAACTAATGAGGGCTGAGATTTACTCCCTTTTTTTCCATTATTCAGGTTAAATTGTCCTGTATTGATTTTCTCAAACACAGCATATATTCTCAGCTATTTGATTCAAGACAGATGTTGAGAAGAAAAAAATAAAAAGGGGAAATGAGTTTCCCTAAGTGACCGACCCCCACCCTGATACTGATACACCAAAGCGCCTTCTTACTTTTCCTCCGCTCCCTCTCTTTCATGATGGCCTCCAGCCACTCCTGCTTCTCCTCCGGGGTCTTGGCCATGCACACGAACCACTTGTTCTTGGCCGTGTTGTGGATCTTCCAGCCGTTGTTTACTATGTTCCCGCTGCTGTGGTAGTCAGCTGTAACACACACACGAGTTTGACTAGTTTTATAGAAAGTCCTCTCCTCGTGAGGGGTGGAACGACGCAAATCCACTTTTTTTTTTTCTTTTTTTTTTGACTCATCGAGGGCTCAAAGTTTGAAGGGGAGGACCATCAATCAGTGGTCGCACTGATCATGACACTGTAAACGGAGCTGTCGGGATGACGGGTTCACAGCAAATGAGGGTTACCGCATAAAACGCAGCAATAACACGAAGCACGACTCCAATGATCTGCTTCAGAGAAAACGAAGAAAAATAACGTGATAGCAACACACGCAGGAAAGAAAAGGAAACAGAGCGGAACAGACAACACATTATCTGATGAATTAAGGCGTTCTTATACAGTAGTGTGTGGTCTATTTTCCCCCAAAACATCATCCATCATAAAACTATTGAGAATAAAGTACTCTATCTTAGTGCAAACACTCGCTCCGGACTCATTTTTCCCAGCTCTAGTGCCGCTCCTGATAGCTTCTCTATTGAGTGCTTCATTGATTATCGCTCTTCTCCTTTAATGAGATAAACGAGGGGACACACATGCAGAAGAAAAACCATCCATCAGCATTATTTACTACCGAGTGTCCAGTATACTCCCACAGAGACCATGGCTACTTGTGATTCACCACCTACGCTCAGATAAAGAGGTTAAGAATGTAAAGAAAACCTCAAAGCAAATGGAAACGAACTCTTGACCGTAAATTGAATCGCCATTATTATTTCCATCTCTTTCCAACATTTCAAATGCTTCACCGCCTGACCTCTGATTTTCTCCCTCTAAGGGTGTAACAAAAAGCAAACCATTACAATCATCAATTACTATCACGTCTAAAAGCATCTACAGTGTGGTGTCCTTTATATGGTATGTCTCGAGGGCGTTTTTCAAACCTCAGGCAGCAAGTGTGTGCCTGGGAAAAAGTTGCGGCGCTTTCATTACGTAGGAATCCAAGCTAAAATACTCCTGTCGCCCTGGATTTCAGATCGAGATCTCCCGCCTGTGGTGCAGAACACCCAGGAGTTACTGCGCTGCCGCCTGCCTCACGTGTTTATCCTCCCTCTCCAGACCCAAACCCATCCATCTCTCACCAAAAACACCCAATATTACGGCCCATCTAGGCCTGCCGGAGAGGAAATGGTGGCTTCTACAAATATAAATGATAATCAGTGGCTATGTGAGGCCAAGAGACACAAGCGCTCGAGTTCACCAAGTACCAGCAGCAGCGCAGTCCCAAGAATATGTAACTATAGATGCCTAAAAAAAATGTTTATAGGTAAATCTTATTTTTCCATTGGCGATCCGAGTATAAAATCACATGTTGTCGACGTTCCTGTGTGGATTATTATAACATATTTTTAAACCGCTGCTGAAAAAAAAAGAAGAAAAAAAGAGGATCTGAGAGCACAAAAAGAGAAATCTAACTAAACATTTATTTGTCCAAGATAAATGCTGCCTCTTTTTACTCACCCGTGCCATCATCCACATTTTCCACCTCCATCACCTCCGTGTTGATTCTCCCTCTGAACAGGTAGCGAGGACCCTCCGTGGCCGTCTTGCTGTTTTTTAAACGCCTTGAATAGAGAGAGGAAACCACGAGAATTAGCCAATGAGGTTTAATCACTTCATGTTCTTCCTTTCTGTGTAATTAGTATCACTCACAGTTCATTTAGACATTTATAAGAGGATTTTATAAGTCTTTTATAAGCGACTAATCACTATCATCTGATGTTTGTCCATGTGTACTAACCACATTAAATGAGGAAAATGCACCCAATTTAGACAAGTTGAAATTTGAATATAATTGAATTGAAATTGAATATATCGTCAGAGCAATCCACTTTATTTTCTTTCTAGCTTTTTCTTTCTTTAGTCGGTGAGTGGATCTGTTTTTGTGTACCACATGCAGACACTACACTGTGTACAGCACGTACAGTAAAAGCAAATCGAAGCAGGTGGCAGCTTGGCCGGTGGTGGGTCAACAAAACGTGCACGTTGCAGCATTGTTAGCAGCTGCAACAGTTCCTCAGTGTGAACAGCGCTGCTGTTCTGCATGCAGGAGGACAACAATGGTCGGCAATCAGCAAGAGTTTCCGGACTCTACTTGCACTAATCATAATAAATGTCATATTATTTAGTATATTTCCTCAGAAACAACCTGAAAGATAAATCTGCTGGAAAAACCCAACATTCCTGATCTATGTAACAGGTGAAGGGAGGACAAAGGAACATTTTCCACTGTATATAGAAAGTCCTAAAATTAGGGAATTCTGGGAAGAAGTTGGACTAGTAGTGCAGGAGATTTTATCAATCCAAGTAGTTTTTTTGTTCTTGGCTTCTATCTGCAGGGACATAATATAAAACGCAGAGAACAGATCTTTGTAGACATGCACTTTACAAGCCAAAACATCTATAGCATTAACATGGAAAAGTACCAGTAGGCCAAGTATTGGGCTGTGCCTTACGGAAATGTCTGTTAACTTTTGGAAAAAAGAATCATACACACTCAAAGACAAACAAGAAAGGTTTCAAAGTATCTGGGGCCTTCTTAGGGAAAATTATTTTTCTCATATGTTGGACGAGTCTGGGGAAGTTTAATTATCTGTAATAGAGGTCAATCAATCAGCTGCTGCAGATAAATGTAAAGCAATATAAGTGTTGAATATTTAAATGCATCTATTGTAATCTAATTTGTCTGTACCTCCTCTGGTGTTTCTGTGCATTTATTTTTCTTAGAATAATTGTTATTAATAGTATTATTATTTCACCATTTGTGTAATGGGAGTTAATCTAATTTATTTATTTTTAATCATTTTAATATTGTTTGTTCGTTGATATGTATATATCTATGTATATATCATGTATATGTTTGTGTTATTATAATACTGGATATTGCATATATGCATACTTAATGTTCTTCTTTTTTTTATTGTTTTCATCAAATGTAGATGCTGATTAATATCCCCACCTAGACTAATCACATGTCGCCATTTCCCCAAGTAGAAAAAAAACCCTCCCAAATCCTTCTCTCACGTGTCTCCTCTGCTACATAACTCCCTCACATAAAAAAACCTAAATGCTTCCCAGGGCGCACTGCTCTCTTTTCTTAAAAAAAATAAAGTAAAAGAACTTGCGCAGTGAATAATTTATAAAGTCCATGCTCTAAATGTTCTGTAGGAGTACAGAGACGGAGGGAAATTTGAAATTAGCATAAACAATATTTTTATACTGTCTCTTAAAAAATGCACACTGTAATGAGAATTCAAATTCATCTTCTGCTTTGTAGATTTTGCCTGTAGAGTAATGAATGAAAGTGGATCAAGACACCTGTTTTTCTTCTTGCAGTAGACCAGAAGCTTGTCAAACAGGAAGAAAATCCTCTCTTGTATGTTTCCAGCTGAAATCTTCAGGAGGACGCCGTGCATGAGCATCTCCGTGCATGTGTCTGTGATATTGGAGCCCTGCGAAGGGACATGTGGGCAAAAGGTCAAGCAGACAGAAAAAAAAAAAATAGAGAGTGAAACAGATGCTTGGACATAGATCGACGGCACACAGGAATGCGGGAAAGAAGGTATTCAAACTAGCAAATTATTTTAATGTGAACTTCTTTATCTGAAAGTGAAAGTTTCGACAAATTATTTCTAGACCGTTCAATGTTCACACATAGTGTCTGAACAGGAGGAGGGATTACAAAGCCCAGCCTTTCCTGTTCCCTCTCTCAGGGGTCTGTAAAAACACTCCCCGCTTCCTCGGAGCAGATTGCTGTGGGACTTTAAAATGCACAGCCGTTAATAGCTTCTATAGAATAACATCCCGTCCAGTCAAACTGTGTGTAGCCTTGTCGCGCCTGGTCACCATATTGGTTGGGGTCCCTGCTGCAAGTGATAAAGTGTGCTGTCTTTTCCCTTACCTTGCCTGCTCTGGGAATTTATGTACCACGTTTGATCGGCCCTTCAGAGCTAAAAATAACTCCCAAGCGCGCAGAGCCGGAAAATGTGCTAAGCATTTCCTCCTGCTGGAGACATCAGCGGGCCAAAACCTATCCCGCTTTTTCCTTCTTTCTCTCCTCGCCCTTTTTATCCTCCTCCCTTCCCCTCTGCCGATCATCCCTCACCCTCTTCCCCTCCTCTTGATTCCCCGGTCTATTCCTCTATCTCTTTCATTCTGTCCTCCACACTTTTTTCTTTTTTTTTTTAAGTCTCCTGCTCTTTCAGGGGCCTTTTAACTCCCCAGCTCCTGACCAGATGTTAAACTAATTTGCAGCCATGTGAATGTGTGCACACCAGACACGGAAAGGCCAACTTGTCTTGGTCACTTGAAGGGGCCAATAGCAACATCACACTGGTCCAGACTATAGAGCTGCATTTCCTAAATGGAAGAACCGACACTTCCCCTTTGTGTTTCGTGCACTTTTAACACAACCCCCTGCCCGTTTACTTCTTTTGCTGCAGCCGCTTCTTTAGAGTTTCTTTTTTCTCTGCAGCATTTTTCTATCACTCTTCGCATTAATCTTGTTCCAAGCCAAAGCTCCACAGAGGCTGTATTCAGAAACTTAAGCAACACTTTAAACCCTCAGTCATATGTTTCATCTGAATTTCAACCCTCTAGTATTTTTATAGCCAGACAACAGCCAGACATAACAACTGCACAAATGGATAAAAAATGAGGAACGACAAAGCAGAATATGTCATTAATTAAGGAAAAAGTATGGTAGAAAAGTTTGTGTTGAACTCTGAAGTGGTATTTGTCAATTGGCTGGAGAGATGAGAGCATTTTAATGCAATTCTTGAAACTAAAGAAGCCAAATCAAGCAAAGTCCACAACTCAAGTAGATTTTAAGAACTCTAATTAAACTTCAACAAGAGAACAGAATGTGAAGTGAGACGCAACTGGAAACTACTACCCGCTGCTCTAAAAGTAACATATTTCTATGGTAAACAGTGACAAAACACAGACACTTTCAACGCTAACCAACTGGCAATCACCGCCCTGACAAATGCTGGCAGTGGTCACCATGGTGACCACTGCGAGCCATCGCCCTGTCTCTCCCACGCGAGGTGAACCTGCCAGGATGCCCCGAGGGCAGCCAGCTGTGGAGCAGGTCAGCGCTAACAAGCAATCAGCCCGGGCGGAGGAGCAGGAACGGAAAAACAGCGGCCCTCACAATCACTCCTCATCCCTCCATCATTCCTCAGACACCCACACACAAACGCAAGATGCAACCATCACTCAGCTCTCGCTCCTTTTTTCCCCCCTTTTCTTTCTACTCCTCTCTCCTTCTCAGCTCCATCTCATTTAGCCTGGCGTGCAGCAGTCAGAGGGTCCTGCTCCAGAATGAGCTAATGTTTACGATTAATAAAAAGTGCTGAGAGGAAACCGCAGAGCAGCTACAGCCAGGACCGTGTCGTGTGCAAGTGACACCCCACCCAACACTAAGACTCATTCTGATCACACTATTCTTAGATTTTAAACACTTTTCTGTGTGTGTGTGTTTGGGAATGTATAGCGTGCACCTACTAGCAGTGTTTACTTTGTGGAGAAATATTGAGATTATCGCTCCTAGTATTTAATAAGTGCACCACTGATTTTTAATATACTTCTAATTATCTGTCTAAATCCATTTGAAGCCTTGGGTTTTTTGGTCTGCATCTATAATAATGGATTCAATATGTTGTTGTCTGCAGTATAATTTACTATGAAGCAAAGAAAATATTAAAGGGGACATATTATGTTCATTTTCAGGTTCCTACTTGTATTTTGGGTTTCTACTAGAACTTCTATTAGAATGTTTACATGCTTTAATGTTCAGAATATACCTGTATTCACCCTCTGTCTGAAACGCTCCGTTTTAGCGCCTGTCTCTTTAAGCCCCCGTCCTGAAAACGCCCAGTCTTCCTTGACTGGTCAGTGTATCTGGGCTCTCAGCGTCCCTGCACCATCATTGCAGCCGGGGAATGATTGTAACCGCACTGTAGCAGCACTTTCTATCTATATATATATAGTATAGTTGTGACATCACAACCATACGGAAGTCCTGACGGCTCGTTTTAAGGCACGACTTCAGTGTTTATATAGTATTTATATAGCACCTAGATCTGCTTTGTAATGAAAAAGACATGGGACCTTTCTAACTGCCCTGCTAATAATAAAACAACATCTTGGTCACATGCAAGGAAGTCTAATCATGCTCTCACTCACACCTGAGTTAAAAGTCTGTGTTTTATCCAGAAATCTGTTACTGCCTACACCTTAGTCGGAAGCTGTATCAACACTGGTGATGTCGCTTTGTCCGCATGTGTCCAGGAAGCCTTTAGGCGCCTCTTTGCATGAAGCCAGGTCAATTACATAAGCATCCCAGCCTCTTGCCTTACAATTACCCCGACTGTGTTCTCTTTCCAACCACCACTAAGCCTACTGACCCCATCCCAGAACTCAGGAAGAAAACTAATTTAAAAGGCAACCCTCCAGACCAAGAAGTACGGTCTACCTGACGATGATTGGATCGGTCACCCTAAAGCGTGACGGCTTTAACCACAGGCTCATCCAGGCAGAAAGAATTTGACCATTGTGAATACAAGTCATTGTTCCCAGAGAGAACAAGAAAGCTTAAAAGGCTGACAAAAGTCACGCCACTTGGAAGTCGTGTTGAATTGCTGGCATAGGGCTAAGTGGCT
>JAOVVB010272110.1:0-18055 GCA_028570985.1 Heterobranchus longifilis | reverse complement strand
GAACACCAGCATGCTCTGTGTCAAAGCAGCATAGTACCATATTAAAGACGTGCAGTCAGCGTATTCTCATGAACGGCTTCGTATGATATCTTACGAAATGGGACGTTCTATTTAAACGTTGTGAAATGTCACACGTGAACAAAATTGCTGTTTTAAACACGAGGTTAACGTTGTTCAATCAAAGTACTTGATACGGTTAGGAAAACAGAGTTTGGGTTAAAATTACTTCCATACATAACTGCTGGACATAGTTACATAGGATGTGACATATATATATATATATATATATATATATATATATACAGAAGTTAATTTACAGGTAAACTTAAAATAACATCTACTTTCAAATGGGACACGAACAGCAGTCTGTTATTTTTTCTTAACTTCACCAAGTAGTTTTGTTGCCTAAACCTAACTGTTTCACAACGTCATATTTCATAAGATATCATACAAACCTGATCATGAGAATGCGTTATATAGAGTATAGTTTTGTTTGTTTTCTCACAAACAACCATGTTTTATAGACTGTTTACGCCAAAAAAAGTATCAGCCTCTAAAGGTGGAACATTAATACCATGATTACCTCTGTCATGGATGTATGGTATTCATATTTTTAGAGACTCAACATTGTTTCTCCTTCTGCAGGTGAGACAAGATGGGGGCTTTCGCTAGCCTGTTTAAGGGCCTTTTTGGCAATAAAGAAATGAGGATCCTGATGGTAGGACTGGATGCTGCTGGAAAGACCACCATCCTGTACAAGCTCAAACTGGGAGAAATCGTTACCACAATCCCGACCATCGGTGAGTCGTCTCCTGCATCTTCACGAGGTGTCTCACTGCGTGGTCTTCTTACCAGTGCCAAGATATCAAACTTTTTTAAAAATCTCTTTGTTTTTCCCTTCGTCCGCAGGTTTTAATGTTGAGACGGTAGAATACAAGAACATCAATTTTACAGTGTGGGATGTCGGTGGTCAGGACAAGATCAGGCCACTCTGGAGGCATTACTTCCAAAACACACAAGGTGAGAGACTTCCTGATGTTGCCAGATGTCTCCATGTGTTGTGCTGTTAAATCCTCCATTACACATGGAGACCTTTTATCCACTTCTTTCATACAGACCTCACCTCTTTTCCATTTTCAGGTCTTATCTTTGTCGTGGACAGTAATGACAGGGAGCGAGTTAATGAGGCGAAGGAGGAGCTGATGCGAATGCTGGCTGAAGATGAGCTGACGGATGCTGTGCTGCTTGTTTTTGCCAACAAACAGGTGAATTTCTGTCACTCTTCTTAAAAAAAAAAAACATCAGTTGTGGGAGAACCTGGCACCTATCAACTGGCCATTCATCAACTACCATTTGATTGATCAAAGGAACAAAGATTGCAGACGCAGTGGTGAAATAAAGTTTAGAGAAGGCAGGATAAATCTGGGCAGAGGAAGTGAAAAAGCAGCACTTGCCCCAATTTAGTAGATTTGTACAGATATTAGATGTGTCCCGGGTGATTCTCTGCATCACACAGATGGCGAATACACCGGCACTCGCCGGTTACTGGGCCGACGGTGGCCGGTTGGAAAATGTTAACATATCACTCAACCCTAGTGGCTGATGATGCTGCTGGCACTGATGATGCTGATGGAGCTGATGAGAGTAATGAGGCTCATGGAGCTGATGAGAGTGATAGAGGCGGAGCTGATGACGCGTTGCCATTGGCGACGATTTGCACCGGAATGACAGCTGACAGTAACAGAGGAGAACAGAATGAAATTGCGAAACAGCCGTGAAGGACCCGCATGTATAACAGCAGCATGAAAGAAGTGAAGGCAGAGAGAGAGAATCGCATTCAAACCGAGGCGGCAGCAGGGTGATTGGCTAACAATGACGGTGTGGCATATTGTGCTATTGGATAGATGAGATCAGCTGATGTGAGGAGCTGATGAGAACAGCTGATATCGTGATTGACAGCCCCATAAAGGCCAGCAAGGAAAATGATGAGTGAGTATGTGCGAGAGGAGTGAATGGGAGGAATAAAAAACAACAGTCCAAGCATGCAAAAGGATGTCTTCCTCACTGTGCTATAGCTTCATTTGTTTGTGTATCTATAAGAGTGCTCATGCATGCACCATGTACATACAAAGAACGACACACTTCTTTCAGGCTTTCCTTTTTAAAGCAGAGCATCTGTTGACGTAGTCATTGTGTCATTTCAGCGGTGCGTAGGAGGAGGTGTGAAGATGTTGTCGGTGATATTCATTACAAGTCGGCGCATCAGCCCATCAAAGCTCTCCTTTGTGGAGGGGATCAAGCCAGAGGCAGGTTAAGGCTTTCCACAGAGACGCCTGTGGTTTGCTCTTCCTCTTGGTTTCCTCTTTTCTTCTGCTGCCGCGTTCTTGAGCATCTCATCAGGAGGGCTGCACAGTCTGTGCCCAAACTTCTGCCAGACTTAACCTTTTCTTTCAGCCGGGTAACAATTTGCCCAATATAGACTGATATTTCTGAACAGGAGTTTCTCGGATTAAATTTCACTCCAATATGTGGTTATTTTATGACCGGTATTGATACCTTGTCAACGTTGTGTGCAGTTGACCTAAACTTATCAATCCTAGTGCATCTAAAACTTGGACAGATACATTCTAATTAAAGCAAATTTGTCAGTAATCAATAATTAGTTTTACTCATTACTGATTAAGTTCACAAACACAAGGAATTTGACCCTGGGGATATAAAAACTTAACTTTAACAACTTAAAAATGTCAAATATAGAGGAATATACTAAATAATGTAAAATAACTATAATAACTATTTACAGAATGCACTGATGAATTCATTAGTTAATCGACAGAAAATTAATCTATTTTAATAATTGACGATGACAAGTCAGACATTTGCTGAAATCTTTAGTTTTTTGCCTTTGGGTTTTGGACTGTGGAAAAATGCAATTTGAATATGTCACCTTGGGCTCTGGAAAATTATGATAGGCATTTTTCAATATTTTCTGACACTGTATGCACATAATTCTGTGTTATTTTACTGCATTGACAACTTGCATAATATTTCAGATAGAACTAGTATCAGTATGGAAGTCAGTAGCATGTACACAGTAAACTGGCATATGATTCATAAATGTTAAAAATCAGAATGGGTGTGCCGTACATGCCTGCATTTAAATCCACATGAAGGAAGTAAAGGGGAAGTGGAGAAAGAGATCCAGAGAGAGATAAAGTCAGATGCAGAAGAGCCTGCAGGGTCTTTGCTGTCCAGCGCAGGTTGTGACCCTGCAGGACGGAGCTGCTGCTGCAGAATGATCTGTCTGTTGAGAGAAACTGCCGAGTCATCAGAGACCACAAGTAGCTTCCTCAAGACCTTTGACAGGCTCCGATCAATCAGCCAACACCACCGTAGCCTCAAGGGCCGTCGCCACTGAGTTCATCCCACCTTGACCAGCAAAGGTCACAGATTAAATTTGAGTTTTCCTCACTAAACTGAATGCCTTGTCTATCATACAGAGAGGAATTAGTTGGAAAAGTCAAATCCCACATGATTGTTTGACTAATGACCTTTCACTCATTTTGGTGAAATGACTGTGGACCAGAAGACTGTTCTGTCCATGCTGGATTACTTTGATGTATTGAACACCAGCTACAAAAAAACACTGGTGCTCAATTACATTTTAATATTGACTTCAAACTTGTTCTCTGTTCTGTATAAAATCTCCATTACAGTGGAGATGTGAATCTATAGACCACTAGGAAAGCTATATCATGACCAGCCGCAGCTGAAATTCAATTCATTTCAGTTTTATTTATAGTGTCGTATCATAACAGAAGTTATCTCAGGGCACTTTTCATATAGAGCAGAACTAGAACAGGCTCAATGATTTACAAGTCAATGATAGTCAAAGTTCTAACATCACCCAATAGCAGCGTTAGCAAGCATTGAAATTTACTTATTCATTTTTCCTTAGCTGTTGTCTGTAAAAAAAAAAAAAGTTAAAAAAAAAACACTTTGATGAAATGACATCTTTGTAATTGAGTTAGTTATTCCACATTACTAAATGAGGCAGTGGCTGCATCCAATCATTTTGGCAAAAACCCCCAAATAAATTCCTGCTTAAACTAACTATAGCAGAATATCAGTAATCGCCATCTCAGCTTTTGACTCCAGTGAAATTCATGCAATTTGGTACGGTTAAGCTAACTTTAAATCGCACATTTAAATTAATTTATTGCATTTATTTCAATAGACATTCTGTGATTTCAATATGGAGAACAAGGAGTTCAGTATTTTCCAGTAGATTTTTGGTGGGCTATTGTATAGGTTGTATGGTTTTATGGTAGTGATTTTTTTTGGGGGGGTAATGTAATTAACCTAAAAAAGATATACATGAAGTCATTACTTTGTTTTTCTAAACCTCACTGCTTCTGTGGTATGTCACAGGCAGACGATGACTGAATTAAGATTACATTTAAATCTGAATCTGAAATCCAGACACACTATTTCATGCTACTTGCCTGGGCTTTATGGTGTTCTTTTCTTGTGGAAAAAGCAGGAAACACTGAATGACTATACTTAAAATTTGGGCGAGGTTCCCCCCCAAACTCTGTTCTCGGCAGGAGACGGTTGAAAAGTGAGTAGAATTAGCAGGAGTTTTGTTTTGGACTCGTTGCGGGAACGTGACTCCCTCCCTCCATTCCTTCCAGCTCAATTATCGGCCCTTTTCCCTCCTCGGGGCCTGAGCACCAAGCAGCAGGCTTCAACTTGTGCAGGGGTCTTGAATCTCTGGTCCAACTGGAAAGAAAAGGGCGTTTCTTTAAAACATAAAGTTTCAATCTCTCCACCCCTTATGTCATTCATTTAATGTGCTCAACTTATAGTCTTGATATTATAGGTCATGCATGAGTTTGTTTTGGCAAGTAATTTCAAGCCAAACATATGGTTATAGCTATAAAACACTGCTCATTTTACAGTAGTATTTAATAACACTGAGGAGTGAGATTGATTACATTAACATACTGTTTTTCAATAGATCCGAAAACTGTCCCTACGAGCAGACAGAGAGAAAAAACAAGAGAAAGCAGACAAAGAGATAGTATATATGTAGGTATTCATTTCCCTTCAACATGTACCTCCTCTTTCTCTCTCTCCATCCATCTCTATCTTTCTCCCTGTCCGCCCAGACGGTTTCCTCCTGTACTTCGCAGGGAAAGTATCGAATGGCGTGGACAGATTTGTCTTTCCTTAAAGACTGCTGACACCTGTCTGGTGCTCATTTAAAACTTTTACTGGCCCATTTCTCCGGGGCACACACATGCAGAGAGGCAGGGACGTCCAGAGAGGGCTTTCGACTTAACCTCATGATGAAAACAGGGGACACTGCCTCAGTCTGTCAATTTGTATGATCGCCACTGATCCGATTTTGAAGAAACTCTTTTATCATTCTTTCATTCGGCCATTTTTAAAACAACCTCCTCGACTTCATGGATTAGATGTTCAGTAAACTAAAATACCAAATGTATCTATTTTTTTCTTTTAAAATTACCAATCTCGTGTAAATTGTGCATTATTCTAGTGTTAAATGCATGTTTTGCCTTAGTTAATTACTGCTAAAACAAGGTTACTTATTGTCCAAAATATGGACATCATCCTTTGTCAGAAACATCAGAAATTACACATTTACTGTTATTTATTATTCATATAAATCATGCACATAAAATATGAAAATATAAGTGATTTCAGCAGTGAACAAGGACAATAAAATTACACCTCAAAGGCACATTCATACATGAAAGCAGCAATGCACATAGACACAAGCATTTAAAGAGGATAAAATACAGGAGCAAATCTGAAAAATCAAACCAATAAATACCACAACATGACTTGACAAGTGAGACATGAGGGCAGGAGGCTGTTTTGCCAAAGGATATCGGAAACACGCATTCCAAAGTGCGTCAATTAGGTTTCGTCGTCTTATCAATTTACGTTTGTGTTTAAACCCCACACTTACACGTTTACACTCATTATTTTCTGTCAATAAAATCCTGTTTGCATTTCACTTACACCTATAAAACATTTGCTGAAATATGACATCGGATGTTTGTTTTTTTTGACAAATTGACACATTATGTAAGTATGCTGCTGTGCTGCAGTGTAGGTGTGTGACTTCATGCAAGCGGTGTGTGTTTTGCATTGGAGAAAAACTCCTTAAATATAAATGAAGTATTTGTATGGGGACCCCTGTGGCACCTTAATACCCCCTTCAATCCTTTTTTTGTCATCTAATCAAAGTTCCCAACTCACCAGGGTTCAGGGGGGAGGGGGGGGGGGGGTCTCTTGTGTTAGACAGCTTACTGCAATTAAAATTTATTTAAGGCTTACAAGGAATCCTTTCACTCTTGAATAAATCAGAGAGAATTCCTGTGACTCTGACGAGGTTTTCCCTCCCTATAATTATCCTCTGCTCAGCGAGCGCTGAGAGAGCAGCTCTCCTTTAACCCCCTGCAATACCTCAGAGCTTTACACTTGTAATTAAATCATAAAATAACAACAACTGCAAATTCAGAGTTTTCAAAACGAGCACTATAAGACTGTGATTTGCAGTGGTGTATTCAGTATCAGATTCAGATCCTTTACTTAAGTAAAAGTACTCATACCACACTCAGTACTCAATGCAGAAAATCCTCTAAATTATTAAAAAAATAAAATAATTACAAGGAAAAGCAGAAAATCTTCACATGTGTAAAGCTGGAACCATGAAATGTTTTTACGTTTAATATGACAAAGTTGCCAAATAATTATCTGTCAATTGGCTAATTATTTCAGCTGTACTTAAATATACTGTTGGGTAGTTTAATCTACATCAATATTTTACACGTTTTCCATATGAAATATGCTAAAATCTTAATTTGTGAAGTAATATAGCTGTCAAATATTGTAGTGGAGTAGAAAGTACAATATTTCCCTCTGAATTGTAGTGGATTAGAAGTATAAAGTGGCACGGAAGGAAAATAGTCAAGTAAAGTACAAATACCTCAATTTTGTAACTTAAGCTCAGTACTTGAGTAAATGTACTTTGTTACATTCCACCACTGGTGATTTGAGGAAATGGGTACATTTCATATACACATACACAAGATGACTTCATTGATGTCATTTTTTGAACTTGTGCCGTATATCATGTTTTTTCTTGCCGAGTCATTGGGCCCTCAACTCTGAGGCCTGACACTGAGGCACGGACCAGTACTGACATCCTGTGTAATGTGACACACTTCAGGAGTTTACAAGTTTCAACAGGTTACCAGGTACAGACTGATTCACCCAGAGTGCAGCTTGTATCCCACTGACTTTGATTTGACATTTTTTTGTGTTGTGGCCTGCTTTGTTGTTCTACGCTGTGGTTGTAATTGCCGAAAACAGCATTCATACAACACTGGAATTGCATTTAATTCAAGTTTTTATGTCTGGCCCAGAGGCCAATAGGAGTGAGGACAGAAATCTATAAATCTAAAATCCTGCCTCGCTGCTGGGAATAATTTTAAGCCTGAGATGCGTGACACATCGCTTTCTCCTCATAGCTGTGTTTTTAGCTTTAAACCAGATTTAGTGGTTAGGGTATTTATTTTCTGTCATTTTCCACAGTTGCACAATATTATCTTTTTTTATCAAGCTCCAAATATAGTTTCATCATTCGACTGTTTTTTTCCCTCTGTAGTTTGTGTTCAGTATTTCTTCACATAGCCAGAAGTCATTTCTGTGGGCTCATCCGACACTCTGTGTCTCTCCTTGTCCTTTTAATATGTTTTTACGATTTCCCTCTGATTACTTTGCCCTTATGACCGAGTGTTGAATTAAATGCCTAATTTAACATGGGCCTTTTGTTGGCCGCCTCTTTGTTGGGAAGCTCTTTCTAATCGTCCAGCAGGGGCCGTGGTGTTGTTGATGGCCGGGGACCACTCAGTCCGCTCTTATTATGCCTCAGTGACAGCGTGTCCTTGGGCAAGGCAGCAGAGCTGTCAGGTCTCTCTGTCACACTTCTCTGCAGGCAGGACATGGCCAGCCCACGGCACAGCTAGGGGTCCTAAAGACCCAGGGCAACACCGCTAATCTCCAAGGATGCCTACCTCGGTTGTTTAGCAACCGACTCTGCCTGACAGCGTTTGTTCGTTTGTGTTTGGCTGCTGTGTGATGGAGCGGTGGATGTGGGGGTTACAGCGAAACTAACCAAACAACACGATGGGCACTTTTGTTGCCTCACTAAAGAGGAGGAGCTATCAGGAGAGCCCACTATGTGTCCTTTCATGCCTCTGAGTCATGGGAAGAGCAAGTGCACGCATGCACACACACACACACACACACACACACAATGTAGAGTTCTGTATGAGTGTCACAAAAAGCTTACTTGTAGTTTCTCATTAATCACATGTTTCATTGTTAGATTGAACTAAAAAGCTTCTCTGTCCAATTTTTCTATTTGTATATTACAATTAGTTTTTTCATTTTTGTTTCAGCTGTAACTATTTTTGTTATTGATTAATTGAAACAATTATTTTATTGATGAATTGTTTGGTCTATAAAATGTCTTTTAGAAATTACCGTATTATTGCCAAATCATAGTGTCTTCACGGCCCAGTAAGAATTGTCCGGAGGCCTGGTATCAGTTGGGACCAGTGATTGGAAACCGCTGTTATAGACGACTAACAAATGAGCAAAGATTCACATTTGAGAAGTTCTAAACTGTGAATTTTTGGTACTTTTGCGTAAAACTGATCGATTATCAAAATAGATGCAGATACATTTCCTGATGTGACCAATCGAGTCTGTTGTCTCAGCCAGTGCCCCAAAACGACATTTGCCCTCTGTCGAGTCAGGTGACGTTGATAGAGCAAAGGGATCTCAAACTTTTCTATTTAGATTGTATAGGAATGGGGTAGTTTATATTGTTAAGAAACGACTAGAAAAAGTTAAAAAATAATTAAATTAATTATTTTTGCGGGCCGGATTGTATTATATTTTTGATGTTGCGGGCTGGAGGGACCACGGTTATAGAGCAACAAAGTCCATGTACGGAGGAGGTTGGGGTGGTCAGATGGGTCAACAAAACATTGGTCATAAACGTAGATTTTTCCCTCACCACATGTTTTAGGAACCGTGGCAAGGAAGCTCCCCGAACCTTAACTAAACACTTACTCTAACCCAAACCACAGTCTCTACCTAAACCATACCAAACTGTTGTCACATCATAGAACAGATTCATTTTTCCACGGGGATTTGGTTTTGGTCAGGTCATGGTTTTTAATCTTGGGAAATAAAGCATTTTATTTAATTCAGATTTTGGATTCTAATAAGCTAAGGTGTCATAACACTCCATTCAATACAGCAAAAAGCCACATTCTGCTGGCAGCGACTGACTGAACCGGCTTCCTCTTTCTTTCATCTCCCCTCTAATCTTCTGTTTGCACAGCTCTCCGTCTTGTCAGCGTAGTTTGTTTAGGTTTTATGCCCGTCAATACAGCTGTAGTCCTCTGTCTCAAGGTACATCTGAAAAGATCATCTGTGATAGATTGGCAGGCAGAACATTTCCTCAGCCGCTATCCCAGGCTTTGTCTGGAAAATGATTAAGGGGTGTTTCACCCTAAACAGCGGCAAAGAAAACATTTTTTCTGCTACTGAAGGTCTGACATTTCACTTTCTTTTCAACACGAAACGCTCCAAGAGGAAGTCTAAAAGGTGACTGCAGCAAAGATAGATTTTTTTTCTTTTTTCCCCTCATGATCAAAATTCACATGCACCTTATGGTGCAATAAGCTAATCAGCATTAAAGCAAATAGTTCTCTCTTGCTGGGAGTTGGATGAGAAGAATAATATGCAGCAGCTTAGCATAAAGACTGGAAACGGAGAAATAGCTATAGCCATAATATATCAGCTGCCATATTGATCAGTATCTGTGTATATGTTGGGCAATAAGTAAAACAAATTTGTAGTACAGAAATTGCACACTAGGTTTAAGGTAATTTAGGGATCTGTTTCCCTACATTTCTGGGATCTATATATGTTATATGTTTTTGTTAAAGAAAATGAGTATCAGCAGACATATCATTTTAAATTTTTTAATTCTCTAATATCAGTATCTGCCTTAAAAAATCCAATATCAGTCAAGCTACAGTCAGAATGTAACAAAATCCACCTACTGGCACTTCTGTAAATAACATGTGATATCTTGTTTGTTTAATATGCACATTTACTTTTTCTGGACTGAAACAAAGAAAAACGCACATATATAAAAACTAAAAGTGTAATAGATGACTAATTTAACAGGCACAAGGAAGAATGAATGTCAAGGTGCTCACTGACCAGCCAGCAGCTCAGCACAGAGAAAGAAAGTGTTGTTTTCCTTCGACCTCGGCAGTGAATGACTCACGCTGGAAGGTGTTGCCAACAGACAGAGTTTGACAGTTTAATATTTATGCTGTCAATTCCAAAAACTAACCTTGGTAATTAGGGGAGGTGATTCTGGACAGATGTGGACAGAGGGACAAAAGAGCCTTTTGTTTGGCTCTTGTGAATGCAGCCACCTCTCCCATGACAACATTAAAAAATAGGCCCAAAAGTCATTGGCAGCCTGATAGGTTCGCTGCTCGGCATGCTGGATGAAGTCACATTTCTTCATGGCATGATGTCACTCTTGGGTGGGACGTCACGTCAAGCAGCATTAGAGCGAGACGTCCTGTTGTTGTAGAGCAATTAGCAGCATTTCATCCATTTAGAAACCGAAGATTACTCAGACTAAACTGAATTATCTAAACGTAGCAACTCAATATTTTGCCAACAGTGGAAATGTAAATACAAGCAGGTGTGCGTTGTGGTTACAGAGACGGTTCTGTAAGCAGTCACAGGTCTGTCAACAGCAATATACCTGAGTGCAGACAGGACACTGGACTACTGTAACTGCTTTATTGTAAGCAAATAACAAAGCATTTTGTGTACTTGTACTGTGAGTATTTGTACACATTGCATTACTTTTCTCAAGGGTATTTCCTTGGGATCTCAGGGATTTCCACTCTCTTTCCCTAGAAAACAATCTCAGTGAAAAACCTGGGATTTTTAGCATATGTGCTTGTTTGGCTCTGCTCCTGTGTTCCCATACTGAACAGGATCATACTCAAACAAAGACACCTTCTCTAAACCTCAACACTTCCACACAACAGTAATATAACTGGATCAACATTTCAGCTGCAGTGGTTTCTTCCCATTAATTTTATGTGCAAAATACTTGCAGGGAATTAAGTCGTTTAATCAGACGTGCAGGAATCCATCCACAAATCAGTGTGTGTGAGTGCACCATTTTATAATTAAAGGTATATGTAAGATCACATGCAGGACTATCACCGATTCGAGTCTGTTCAGACCGTTCGAGTCTGTGTGTATCATGTGACCGTCTCATGTATTTAAAACGGAACACAGATTTTAATGCCAATCCCCATGTTTTTTTTACTAAACATACCAAGTTGTTTGGCTGCCTAAACCTAACTAACTGTATTTGTAGCCTAAACCTACAGAATTAGTCCTGTTTCACAACGTTAATCGCAACATGAATGACGTATCTATCACGTGACTAGGACATGTATTTAAACCGGAAGTAGGGATTTTAATGCCAATCCCAAGTGTTGCTGTTTCAACCTACCGAATTCTTCCCGTTTCACAAGATGAAGCTCTGCATTCACACAAAATCCGACAATGCGACACCTTCCTTGTGTGGAGGTGTGGGTGTGTTTATTTGTACTTTAGAACGTAACCACTGTGAACAGTCAAGCAAAATGGCGCTCCTTCTATTTCACTCCTTTTCATTCACTGTCTAGCTCGCTCGACCAGCGGCACTCTCTCTCTGGCTCATTGAGCTGGAGTGGAGGGGCAAACTTTGAACGCAGTGTGTTTACAAACACTAACCGAAAAATGTTGCACAGTATGCCTTTAATGACCCACAGTTCTGTATCCTCTTTCTCCCCGCTTTCTTGCCAATCTTCAAGCTGTTCTATAATAAAGGCAAAATGGCCCAAAAAAGAATCATAAAAAAAAAATTAAAAAATAAAACTTTATTACAGCCAAAAAAAATCAGGGTTTTCCCTGGAAGAGAGTAATATCCCTAATCCCTGGAAAAAATCATTTAAAAATCACTGGAAAACCTTCAACCCTAATTTTGTCACCTTTTCAGTCTGCAATTCCATATGAAACTCACCACAAGTGCACATTGCATCTGCACCAAACTTCAGCTCATAATTGAAGGAAATGTAGATCTGGCCAACATGTATCAGTAAGTGCTCAAATTTAACCATGAGAGCAGCTTAACATTGAAAAAGACACCAGACTGATCTTCCTACAATATCACTGATTAGCACTTCTCTGTCTGTTAGTTAGATCCACTGGAAGACAAACTTTAAAAAAAATAAACATTTCACAATTTTAAATATAAAAGTCACGTCAGCTTTGTATAAATATGTGCATGAACTAAATAATACATAAATACATACCGGTCAATAGATAGCCCACACTAACCACTTTCTACCATTTACAGTAAGCTGTGGTCATTGGTCAACCAGCCTGGGCTCGGCCTCTCCTCTGTGAGAACTGTCTGACCGCTGACTGCAACTCTGTTTCCCCTCCTAACAGATCACACACCACAAACAGCACAAACTGCTGCTGGTCCTCAATAACACATCAGGTAATTCATACAGTATGTCGAACATCAATCATATTTGGTCTATGATGAGTGCAATAAGGAAATTACAAGAAAAATATCACTGGTGGGCTCTCACATAAATACTGAGATTTGTTTCCATATTCTAATCCCTAAAGCTATAAAAACATTGACCTACTGTATTAGCTGAAGTTTAAGACCAACATTTAAATTTCCCATTTAAAGTTACCATTGAAGCTGTTCAAGGTTATTTTTTTAATAACAAAACAAAGAATCAACTGATGCTTATTCAACACCACACATCATTATTCATAAAATCCGGCCAAACTGCGAATTCCCCATTAACAAAAAAAGAGAACTTCACACTAATTACTCAAGCAAAGCACATTTTTACAGCAGCTGGTACTTTGTCAAATTCATCAACTTCATTGCTGACATTAACCAAAAGCATAAACCACAGACCAGGCTTATCCTCCTGCAACATTACAAACATCAACATCATTTATTGACTTTTCCCCACGTCAGCCCACCTGGGCAGAGAGTGAGAGTGAGAGTAGAGGTAGTTGCCATAAACACCCAGGCTTTATCGTCTGGGGCAAACACAGCCAGGAGTCATTTTGTTGCACACTCTAGTTTAATGAGAGATGACCTCAAGCCATTTATAGGCAGTTAAGGACACCTTGTAGCAGCTTAAGTGCATCAGAGCCAGAGGTTTCAGGCAGAGGTTGAAGTGCACGGTCAGTCAAGACAGAAGACATGTCGACGGGCGGGGAGGGAGGGTGCTTTTCAGACGAGGACTCTCTGAGCATGTTGCTGTGGTGAAGTGAATTCCAGGTGTGATTAGTTTGTCCTTCCCTTGATTCTTGCATTCTTCATTCTTTCATTCAATTCTGCTGTGTGGTTTGGCAGGCGTGAGCTTTTCTCACACCTAAATGAACTGAGGAAAATCCCTTAATGAGTTGAATAAAATGTGGGCCAAGTGTGGTGTTAGAGCATGAGGCTGGAATTATTTTCTTTTATCACCAACTCATTGTCGATTATGGTCTCTACAGGGGTTTTGCTGATGGTAATAAAAAGATTTTCAAAAATCTTAGTGTTACCTTTTAAACAAAGACAAACCATGCATGCAGAGCTGCAACTATAATGATTATTATCATCACTTGTAGCGACTATGCCTCAGCTCTCCTCAGCTCTGCAGAGCATTTCATACTCTTTTTCATACTCATGACTCATTGCGTGCGTGGCACAGGGGCCCTTCACCCAAGGTCCTTCACTGGAGTTTTGTTGTGCTAAACCCAGGGATCCAGGCCTTGTTATTGAGCAGTATGCATAGCTTTGTGTGATGAGGGTCCACCCCCTCATGCTCTGCCTGTGTTTTATCTCTCCTTTTACAAAGGAAGAGGCCCTGCAAACAGCCACCTTCACACCTCTCAGCTCTACTGAATGAGCTCAAGCACCTCTCCATCCATTCATACGTGGAAATGTACTATGCACAAAAAAATCAGGGTAATGGTGAGTGTGCAGCCCTTTCTCCACACTGTGAAGAAGAAAAACAAAAACCGTATCCTACGACGTACTGAGATCTTCATATGAAAGAGGAAAAAGCACAGGCTGCTGTTCGGTTATTGGCATTGAAATGTTTATAGGTTTTTCCGAAAGGGCAATTGAGGAGTGAATCGTTCGACAATAGGCTCAAAAAAACTCCAGCAGCTTGGAACCTTTATGAAAGTGCCAAATATGAATCACTGCACTGCGGATGCCAGACGGGCCTTTCCTGTGTTGCTAAGAGAGCCCCTTGGATTGGAACAGGCTGGGCGGCCAGAGGGGGGTTAAGTGTTTCGGATGGCTGTACAGTGCTGCACGGTAGATATGACTTGATGCTCCTATTTCTGCCCCGCAGCATGGGTGGTCTGCGCTTGATTTTATACTGCCACCTATTAGCACCATGAGCCAGTGATTTATGCAGCTGTCAACTTCAACTTCATCAGCTCCGTCAGCCACTGGTGAATTGTGAGTATGCTGGCAAAGCCTTTCCTCTCTGCACCTCCTACTTTGGGGCTAAAGTAAACCACCCCTGAGAGCAGAAAGACAGAAAAAATGCTGTTAAAGAGAAAATACAATTTAGATAAATAACAACCATGCATACCACTGAGGCCTCCTCTGTGGATAACTTCCAGCCTAAACATCTGGCTGGCTGCCTGTAAGGAAAAGACTGTGTTTGAGTTAAAGCAAGGTGAGAAAGGAGGAATTCATGACTGAAACAGCCAACTAACAGTTGAACAGCTTGGGGATCAGTCAGAGGCTGCCTGGAATTATCAAGGGCAAGTTTTAAGGGGGAAAATGCCATACAGAGGAAATAAAAAATAGATGTATACATTTTCTAAAAGTACATAAGTATCTCACTTAATTCTGGGATATTGTGCTTGAAGACAGAATGTGTGTAGGAAAATCTGTTGAAAATGAGTCGATTAAATGAGCGGTGAGTTATTTTGCATCAGGTTGCACAGTATAAAGTCATGGAAACTGTGTGTAACAACTCTTATTCACTGGTTAACGAAGAAAAAGGTGTTATTCCCTGTGGGCAGAGCAGAGTAATGGGATTTGGCTTGGTTGTAATGGGGCTGCTATAGATTCATGCTGGACTAGTGCTGCGGGCCAATTTCAACACGGGCGGAAGGTGCACTATGCATATGGGTGATTTACAGTATGTAATTCTTTACCATAAGGAGCATATTAGCAACAACAAAGCACTTAGGCTGCTACTGTGATGCTGAGTGCACTGCATTTGAGATTAAAATGCTGATTTGTGGAAAAGACATTTGGGTTTTAAAGTGTCAGGAGCTAATTGCTGGTACTGCAGTTGCAACCCACGAATGTTAAACGTCATCAAACACCTGTTAAAATAATAGTTGTCACAGTGGGTTTGTGGGAAATGTCATGATGGATGAATCTGAAAGGAAAATGATAGGATGTAGTGATTTTGATTAGTGATTCCTAAACCTGTACCCAAGGGGGTACTTCTGCAGTTTTAGAGGGTAAGTGGAAAAATTGTGGAGTCTATCTATAGCATCTTCCACCAACCTGAGTCAGTTAAAGCCACATGTTAACATAGCGATTGCATCAAATCAAGTTGGCAAGTGAGCAGAGAAGTTCAAGTTGTTGGATACATTGTGTAAAAATTTTAAATAATTAGCTAAAAGTGCTTGATAAATAGTTTAAATAATTAGCTAAAAGTAATGCATAAACTGTGAAATAAAATTAATGGATAAACAGTTACCTAGTTGAAAATAATTAACGTTAGCTAAAAGTAATAAATAATAAATAAATAAGCTAAAATGTATGAATAAACATCTGAAACAATTAAAAGTCATGGATAAATGATAAAAAGATCCAGCCTCTGCCACTCATAGTAGAATGAATGCAAACCTGACCAAACCGAGCTAAACAGACAATTCAACTGTATGAAAAAAAATATACATCCACTTTGGGTGGTGTTGATGAATGGGTACTTGAACTCATCTGATAGGGATGTGGGGGTACATTCATTTAGACCAGATTTCTGCTCCACAAACTGTAAAAGAGAAACCTCTCAACTGCTGCCACAAATCTGTTGTTTTGTTTTTAGCGTGGCCAGACCTATATCCACACTGGAGAGAGGACTTCCTGTCTCTGCGCAGGCTACATGGAAAGGAAGTACAGCTTTATCCAGGCAATGTTCACCCGGTAAGCCAGACTATTTTGTTTTTGATCCTCACTCTTGACTATACTACTGTACTGCTACTCGGTTTGCCTTGACATGCAGCTGTCTTGTGTGCAGCAGATGCTCTAGACCTACATCACAGATATCCACAGTGAGTTGTTGGTGTTGGCTACATGCAGGGTGTGACTGGTGATAAAGGCCTCTCCTTGGTGTTAAGTGGTTTACTTAATTTATGCTGGGCCAGAAGCAAAGGTCATACTTTCGAGATGAGAAAAAAAAGCCTGTTAAGGTCACATGCAAGTTTTCCAGATGCCAGAAAGTGTGATCAAACAGTTCCCAATTAGAACCATATAATTTGGAAACATTATGATATTAAAGATGGCAGCTTGGTTTTCCCAAGCAAAACTAACTTCACAAGTGGCTGACCATAATTTGGGGTTGTGCTGCATTTATGCAGAGGAGTAATGGTGCAGGAGGAGGTTGTGTGCATGTGTGTGTGGTAGGGAAGTAGAAGTTGCTGCAGAGACAGAGAAATATTCTGAAGAGGAAATGGTTGGTAAGCATTCAAAGATGCATTTCTTTAGTCCAGAAGCAACATTATTCAAGGATGAAAGGGTGGAGAGTAGAACATGAGTGTATCACAGGGGAGGCTTTTTAGTTTTTGGCTGTCAGTGCCAGAAAAAAGTAGAGGGAAAAAACTTTTTGCATACATCTGAATATACAACAGCAGTGACTGCTGTCAGTCGCCATGGTGACAAAGAAAAACAACAACAAAAAAACAAGGACAACAGCTTGTTAGTGCTGAAAAAAATCTGATGGAATGACAAATCTCAGCATAAGTGATGTGCTTTAAAGGGATAGTTCAGCATTTTGGGAAGTACACGTTATTTGCTTTCTTGCCAAGAGAATAATAAAGAGATAAGAAGATTGACACAACCCTCATATCTGTCTGTTAATTATGAAATTAGAGCTAGAGCCCGGCTCGCTTAGTTTTGCATAAATACTGAAGATAGTAGGAAGCAGCAAACCTGGCTCTGTCCAAAGGTAACTAAAAAAAAAGTTCATATAAAATGTCATAGAATCGTATGTCACCAAAAGAAAACCTAAAAAGTGGCATAGTATAGTATGTCATTAAAAATAATTTTAAAAATATACTAGTATAGTATAGGGTACCTCAAAAAGTAATAAAAAATATATTATAGTATGTCATTAAAAAATCATAATAAATGTCATAGTATAGTATGCCGTAAAAATGCCATAGTATAATATGACATGAAAAAGAATTAACAAGACGTGCCATGGTATAGTATGCCATAAAAAAGACTTAGAATGTCATAGCATACGATATCATAAAAATGTCATAAAAAATGTATAGTATATCATGGAAAAGTCAATGTGTGTCAGTAAAAATCTCAAAAAATGTCATAGTATAGTATGGCATAAAAATACCATGATGAAGAATGCCATAAAAAATATTATGAAAAGTCATAGTATAGTACGTCAAAAAAAAAATGGCACATTTTATTTTTGGAAAAAAATCCAAATCGTCAGGGTACAGCATGTGGTTTTTGGCTGAAATTCCCAAATTTTTCAAACTGCCTCATATTCGAGTATGTTGTTTAAAAGGGCCCCCAAAAGGCATTGCACATTTTATTTTTTGAAAAAAATCAAAA
>JAOVVB010272100.1:0-18056 GCA_028570985.1 Heterobranchus longifilis | reverse complement strand
CTGAAAAGATAAACACAGCTGCTGGCGCTGCTCCTGCTAGCTTAGCAGTTAGCCACCGTGCCAAACTCCCAGAGGAAAATCTGAACCTGTGGCAGCGATCACTGCTGCAGACGCCCAGGCTGCAGCGAGGGCTCTCCTCCTCCTCCTTCTTCTCCGCTGCTTTAAAATGCAGCCGATATGTTGCACAACTCTAAAGATGCTTCGGAAAGCAACAGCTTGAATTATTATTTCACTCTCGTCTGTTGACTTGTTTCATTTCATTTCAAACCCCCATATGCGCATGTGGGTTTTTCCAAACGTGAAGCAAGTGGGTCACTTGAAGCATGTAGTGTAAAAGCTGGCATAAATGCACAGATTGGATATGAGTCACTTTTAAAAGTAGATGTAAGCAGGCGGTCAAAAAAATTGGATACAGGCAACAAATCGGAACTAGACATCAAGACCTGCAGTTAACCAGATAAGTTAACCTTTACTGCTTTTCTATAATATGTAACATGATAAACCAAACCAGTTGTGTAATACTACACTGAAATACCATTTTATGCTTCTGAGAACTAACTTCAGTATCTTGGTAGTATAGGTTGAGTCACTGGCTCAATTTACCCCGCAGCATCTGGCTCACTTTGCCTCATAGCCGCCATTTTGGAAACAAATGTCCAGGTTAATAATTCAGGTTAATCCTTAGCTAAATGATTCAAATGGTTTTATATGGTGGCAAATCACAAACCTGTATCACACACAATTTTAGACCTGGATACAGTCTGACTTTGACATAAGTCATTATATCAGAGGGAGCAGTGAGAAGGCTGATTAATTGCTTCACGTGATGTCATGTGATCAGACGTCTGTTGACTGCTCGTCATCTCAGAATCAGAATCAGAATCAGCTTTATTGCCAAGTAGTTTTCACGTACAAGGAATTTGTCTTGATGTAATGTGTGCATAACAACACACAACACAAAAGGTATATATACAAGTGAAAAGAAAAAGCAAAAGCTCCAAGAGACAGGTGGCATAATTAACTCTCTCTTAAAATTGCGTTAATGTAACGCGTCATGATATAGGAGTTGAGTGTGCAAAAGTTTATAAAGTGCAAATCAGTCTCTGCTTGAGGCGACATCAGCTACTACATAACACCCAACATGTGGTATGCAATATGTTTTTCCAAACAACAATATCTGCATAAAAATAAAGCCTGTTGCACTTAATTTCTTCTCTTTTGCAGGGTCTTTTCATTTTCATAACAGGTTGTTTTGCAGAGCAGAAGGTATGTTCGTCATTTTATCAAAGGGAAGATGCTTTTCATGCTCTGTCAGTGTTAATCGATTGATGGAGAATCTCTTAAATGTCCTGTGGTCATAAGTAAAGGATTCTTACCTGTGCCATGGGAGGTATGGGGATTGATAATTATGATGTTTAGTATTTACCATCTGCCAAATTTCTAAAGCTATTTGTGATGTTATTAACAGGTTCGACAGGAACTGTTAAAGCTCATCATGGTAAGTTTACCAACAAGGTGTATGCACAATTACACCGTAAAATGATGGAAACATGCATCATAATGGTTTCATTTACCCTCAGGAAAAGTCAAAAGGAAAAAGTGAGAGCACGAAGAATTTGACTTCAACCACATACACAAAAGACAAATGAAGATCAAGGTCAGTCTTATATGAAAGGCCTTTACACTTACACTTTTATAGGATGTCGAAAATGCCTCATATTATAGTATGTTGTCTAAACTCCCAGAAGTCATAACACAGTCTCGTCAAAAATCACACAAAAATGCCATCGTATAGCATGTCGATTTTGGTCAAAAATCCAACATTTTCAAAATGCCTCATATTGTAGTATGTGGTCTAAAGAGCCCCCCAAAATGCATTGCAGTGTATTTTGGAAGAAAAAAATCAAAAATCAACAGAGTTTCGTGTGTCGTCAAAAATCTCACAAAAACGCCACAGTATAACGTGGTTTTTGGCCAAAAATGCAAATTTTTCAAAATGCCTCATGTTCAACTATGTTATTTAATAAGGCCGCCAAAATGTATAGCACAGTCTCTTTTTGCAAAAAAAATTAAAAACGACAGTTTCATGTCATCAAAAATCTCACAAAAATGCCACAGTATAGCATGTGTTTTTTTTGTCAAAAATCCAAAATGCATCATATTGTAGTGTGTTGTCTAAAATGGCCCCCAAAATGCATAGCACAGTCTCTTTTTAAAAAATAAAAACGGCAGAGTTTCGTGTGTCGTCAAAAATCTCACAAAAACGCCATAGTATAGCATGTTGAACAACTGAATAATTGATTAATTGAATGATTGGTTAATTGAATGATTGGTTAATTGAATGATTGGTTAATTGAATGATTGGTTAATTGAATAATTGGTTAATTGAATAATTGGCTAATTGAATAATTGATTCATTGAATGATTGAATAATTAAATAATTGAATAATTGAATAATTGAATAATTGAATAATTGATTAATTGGTTAATTGAATAATTGAATAATTGAATAATTGGTTAATTGAATAATTGATTAATTGAATGATTGGTTAATCACTTTTGCACCACATGTAAGCAGAAAATGATTTAGTGAGTTTGTGAATGTGGTCTCTAAATATTCTAAATCTTGGTCGTCTCTACATTTCAGATTGTGAAGACAGAAACGGCGCCTCACACGTACGCAGCTCCAAGCTTTTTTATATTATAGATATAAAAGTATAGATGAACGTCCTAAAACTAGGTTAATTGTCATCTAAAGCTTATTAAATAGAACACTGATGTTTTTATATTTATTGATTTGATTGATTTGATAGAATTGACCATTATCATTATTAGTAGCACTAGCTCTGATGGTCAACATCCTGCACAGATTTCACCTTAAATTAAATCCTGCTACTGATACGTACATCGAGTGAATGCATACATTTGGACACGATTTATAATTATTTTGTTTTTTCGTATAGGTAAGGCAGTTATTTTCCATTTGTATTGTATACTGCACTGTAATTGTATAGCTTTAAGGACAGGCTTTAGATCCTTACTGTCTCATTTAACTGGATGGTAAATGGTAAATGGACTGTACTTATATATCGCTTTTCTAGTCTTTGCGACCACTTAATGCGCTTTACACTGCGAGTCGTTTACCCATCCACACCACATTCATACAGGATGGCAGAGGTTACCATGGTTACCATGCAGGTACATGCTCATCAGGGGATATAAACACTCACACACTCTCACACACTGATGTCTATGATGCCTTCGGGAGCAGTTTGGGGTTCAGTATCTGTCCAAGGATACTTCGACATGTAGACTGCAGGGGCCGGGGATCGAACCACCGACCTTCCGGTTAGTGGACGACCGCTCTACCTACTGATCCACAGCCTCCCCACTCAATGTAGAAACACTGTCTAGTTTAATTTATAACAATAAATATTTTTTAAGCTGACTAAAGCTGTCAGATAAATGTAGTGGAGTAGAAGTATTAAGTAGCCCGAAAAGAAGAAGTGCGCCATTGGCTAGCTAATTGACCCTTTGCTAAGTCCCGCCCCCCCTTTGTTATTGTTGCTAGGCCTGTCAAGCTTGCAAAATAAAATACAAATAAATTGTGCAAATAGAACTTTTCATCCATCCAGATGGCATTTACTACACTTTCAAATGAGACCACGCCCACTCAGGAGACAGGAAGTGTGTACCATTTCATATAACTGGCGGTATTGGCCGTGCCGTATCTTTATAAAAATTGAATATCAGAGAGAGTATGACTTCATTCTCTGCTCAAGACACCATTACTCCACTACTGTATATCTTTACAAAGCAAATATTTGTTTGCTGTTATATTAATGAATGTCGTGTACAGGACCTTTAAATGTTAGCATCTTGCCATTATTTTCTGTTCGTATACAAACTCACCCGAAGCCGCAGGACTGGACTCTGTTTCACCCATGCAAAGCGTCATCTCCGAGGCTGGTGGTGATCGTAGTTGTCTGGCTATCAGGCCAGATTTGGGACGCCTGCTCCTCTCTTGATGTGGGCAGCTCAGGTTTCAGGTTTAAGTGTGGATGAAAAACTTTTCAAACTGTTACATGGTCAAAACAAGAAAGATTCACCCTTGCTGGATCATCTGCACAGGGAACAACTTAGCTTCTCCAGCTGCTGTCCTGCTGTCTCCAGGTGCACCTCATCAGTGGCTAATGAGTTCTCCTGTGTGACATCAGTGCTGACCCTCCCAAATCTTCCTACACACGCCCTAATCCAAACTATTTCTTATGTACATATGACATTATCTATGGAGGACAGAACCTGCCAAATTAAAAAATAAAAAGATAATAAATGACTCAATAAATAAATTAATATATTATCTTAATTAAAAAAAATAATAAATGTAGGCATTAATTGATTGATAAAATGTGACATACTGTAAATTGATATTTCTGTTTTAATTTCCTTCTTTATTTATTTACCATTTGCATAATGAAGAAGAAATGCTTAAAGAAATGTATAAAGAATTGTAAAAAGAAGAAGAAGAATTAAATAATACAGAAATAAATATGTTTTGGGAAATAAATATGGGGAAGAATGCAAATGGAAAGTAATACAGAAAATAAATAAATAAATAAATAAATAAAATAAAAATGAATAAAAGCAACAATTAAATAGGAAACTACATACATAAACAAATAAATAAATAAATAGGGGAATTATAACAAAGGTGTATACATAATGATGCAAATATTAATTTAGTCAATTTATTTTCAAAATATTAATTTAGGTCACATTTTATGAATTAATTAATGCTTACATTTACTTTTAATTATATTTTTGGTAAATTTAATGGCATATTAATTTATTTATTGAGTCATTTATTTAGTCATGCATTTATTTTCGGCAGATTCTGTCCTCCCTTAGATTGTGCTTGCAGGATTTACAGGAACTTATAAAAAAAATAATATAAAAATGTCTTTACAGTAGTGTTTTTATTAATTTGTAGAAAATAGTACAAATGCGTAGACATATATAATGAAAAAAAAGATACATGTATGTAATGAAACACTTTCTTCTTCCACAATGGATGTAAACAAGGTAGTTTAAATATTACAATAATACAGATACTCACTCATAACTTCTGCCTTCTCCATCACAGAGCACTACTCTTAATCACCCAGAAAAAATGAAAAAGAGATGCATTGTATTTTATAAAACGGCATACACAGACATTTCAGGAAACACACAAAGACTCCAGTATATTTCACAGTGTTAGAAAGACAGAAAGAGTAAACTACAGTTAGTGAGTGTACAATCGTGGACCAACTGGAAAGATCTGACGGGAAAATCACAAGAAACTCTCCACTCCCTCAACCATCAAGGTGCCCTTGAGCAAGGCACTTAACCCAAACAAAGCGGTTGTAGCGTGAAGCTCCCAAGATTGAATGTTTAAATGTTCTGGAGGGCACTGCTGAAAACAGACAACGTAAACGCTGTGTTGAATAAATACAGGGTAGGTGTGGGATTGAGGTACGGTTGGAGAGCAGTGATTTAATTTGAATATGAAGATTGCTCCGAGTCCGAACACCTTCCCTGAGTTTGAAATTAATCATATGTAAATAAAAAAAAAAACAGTTGCAAAGAATTTGAAACACAATTAGCTTTGATTTGATCTTCGAGGAAAACGGAAGATGTTCTCTTCTTCTGCAGGGTGACATTATACACTATATGGCCAATTATATGTGGACACCCCTGTCCATATAGTTTTAATCTGGGGTTATTTTTCATGGTCAGGGTTAGGCCCCTTAGGTCCAATTAAAGGTAACCTTAATGCTACAGCAAAATATCTATATTTTAAGCCTAGACCACGTGTACACAGGTATTTTTGAAAACAGGGTTTTTCCCTCCTTTGTTCTAAAAGAAAAATCTCTGTCCATATGTAAATGCAAAACCACAATTGAAGTGCTGTCAAGAGCATGCCAAACCAACAGACGGCGATATAACCTTAACCCCCGAAGCCATGCTGGCCAAGAAAAAGATGAAAATGTCGGCAGAGAAAAAGCTATTACCGGAAGGATACCTGGCTGCAACAGTGCATTCTGACATCTCTGTTCCTCAATATAGTGGAAGAATAACTGGACATTTAAGTGAAAACATGTAAAAAGTCCTGTTAGCAAGGTTAGAACCGGCACTACTTTGGCCACGTCTGCCATTGCATGAAATGTTGCCTCATTTGTGACGCCTCACAAAGGAGATAACTCACACTCTGACGTTACGAGCCAAAAATGCTTTTTTCGCTATCTGCACGGCAACATTGAAAACAGCATTCCTCAAAATCTTCATCTTCATCAGTTTTACAAAAGATCCATTTTCAGCGACCTAAAATGCAGTTTGTGTGTGAACAAGGCCAAAATGCACAGAAAAAAGCTACTTAAAAAAACAACAACCTGTGTACATGTGGACTAGGCCTTAGACAATGGTGTGCTTCCAACAGTTTTCTTTCCTATTTCAACATCGCCCCTGTGTGCAAATGGAGGTCCATAAAGAAATGGTTTTCACATTTTGTAATCTGTGGCCGACTTCACTTATGCTGACTGCAGACGAGTTCCAAAATCTTGTAGCAAGCCTTCCTAGAAGAGCGGAGGCGGTTATAGCAGCAGATTAATGCCCATGGTTCTGGAATAAGACGTGGGTGCAATGTTCGCGTGTCCACATAGTTCTGGCCATAAAGTGTAGACATTTTGTTTTGTGGCATCGCATGATGGATGGACATAGTTTAACCATTGTTGACTGGTAGTTAAGTTCAATACTGATCAGTTACAGTCTCATGGAGATGGAGAGCGATTAACCCAAATGACCTCAAAATAGCTCAGAAACGAACAAACTGCTAATTTGCTTGGAGGCTACAGCTAATGCTAACCTCTCAAGCTTTGAACCAGTGCGCTGTTAGAACGGTTTCTTTGTGTTTTGTGTTTGGCCGAAGCATCTACCGGTAACAGTAGACGCCAAATTTCAGGTACAGAGGGGGGAACCCGAAACTACGCACACCTGGCTCTGGTGGGCCGCAGTTAGCCCGGGCCTTCGTGATAGGATAACGGACACTCCCATCAGCCAACCACCCGGCGTCACAGCGGTCCAATCCCATCAGCCTCCAGGCGGCGTACATCTGGCCCACTTTGGCAATTTGACTTCCATCACTGGCACACGCCTGGACCGCTTCTGTGAAGTTGAGTTTGGTCTGCTGCTTTAAGAAGTACACGGTCCCTAACGCAGGAGAGAATCATATGAGATTGTCATGTAGTGATACAGGGCTCCTACAGCCCAATGTAAGTTAGATTTAAGACATTATAAGAACTAGAAATTAAATTTAAGACCAATTTTATAATAACCAAAACTGAAAAAAAAAACATAAACCGACATCAATTAGGGTTAGGGGCAATTTTGCCCAAATGTTTATTGTAACATAAAACTTTTTTGGTCCAGTGAAAAAGTTAGATGATCTACTTCCAGTGTTGAATAACAATGAACATATTATATTAGCATAAACGTATCTATTTGGTTAACCTTGAAAAAAGCTTGTTAATTTGTCATTTGATTAAATGAGTAGTGTTGTTGGTTCCGCTATCTGGATCTGTGTGATGTTAATTCTGTAATTTTTTTTTTTCAAATACATGTTACCAATTATTTTGAAATTGTACAATGCAACATCGGGAAATTCATGAAATCCTACTTCCCATGTCTTTAAGATTTTTAAGGATCCACGGGAACCCTGCGATACATTTGTTTTTAAAATGTTCACACACACACTCATACTGACCCTTGACAGATGCGGAGAAGCAAAAAGCATCATAGCGGTAGAGGAGGCGGTGTCGTTGTCCGTAGCTGCGCAGACCAGGAGCTAAGTGCTCGCCCCCGCAGCCGTCACGTGGGACTGTGATTGGATACTGCACTGTGCCATCAGCCAACCAGCCAGCGTTACACCAGTCTAACCCCTCCTCCCACGCTGTGAAGAGCTGCTCAAATGTAGCCAGAGTAGCCTCCTGATCCTGGCACGCTTGTTGGGCCCCAAAGAAGTTAAAATGGTAGCGTCCTTCCTGAGAGTAGTAGGGGAACACCACGCCTACATCGGGAGGAGAAGTGTATTATGACAGTTTGGTTTTTATGGTCATACATGGCAATATAGGCAGGTAACAGTGGCATTTGATGACGCGTCTTGTATCTCAATACATCTGTAATATGCAGGAGTGAAATGTTTAGGGCTTTAAGGCGGATCGTGTATGGTGCATATTCCTAAATTAACCAAATTACAACAAACAAGTGGTCAATAGGGACCGACCATTGATATATCATAAAAACTGGATGCAGGACTCCAAGACTCCATTGATCTGAATGAACATTGCTCTCTAAAGAGTTTTGGTGCTTTCTGGTTTTGTTTTGCAGCCCACTGCACATGAGCAAGCAAGCAACACGCAGCACATATAGACTTGACATTGGGATGACATTGCACATATAAGAAGAGTTTTTCTGTTTTATGAAAACATGAAACCTCCATGGTTTAAAAAATCTCACCTGTCAACAGTTTTATAAACGCCTATTTTATAATGTTGGTTTATAGTAAAAGCGCTTTTAGGACAAGAGCTAATCTCTGGGGCTGAAAAATGAAGCCAACAGGGAAAAACTGCAGTTCCTTGAATGGCCACTTGTTGCTGGCTCCAAAAGTGAGTCACTCCCCATAGACCCCCATGTTAAAATGCCCAACTTTACAGCAGAAATAAACATGCTTACAGCCTATAAACAGTTTTGGTTTCTATAGCTAATTTCCCCATCTGTGACAACAGTATGGGGGATGAATTTAAATTATATTAAGGTTTAACGTTGGGCATAATTAAGGGAATGGCAGCTTTGAGTGAAAGGTGGGTGCCGTCACAGGTGGCGAGCATAGACTGTAGGCTTCATTCGGCCCGCCTCAGCTCCATCCACGCTCCACCTCTTTGCCCATTTTTGGATTAGCAGGGAGTTAGGCAGAGTCAGGCCACAGCCACCCACTTTGAGCTTCATTTTGGTTCCTCAGAAACCTATGGGTGACGTCACGGAGATTACGTCCATAATTTATACAGTCTCGGGCCATAGGGGATGTTTTAGCTGCAGTACTACGAATGGCGCTCTATCAGGCTCTCATTATACATCCATGGGGCCCACAGATCATTTTTATTCCTGGGACTCCTAGTGGATTAATCCAGCCATGTAAAAAAACAAAACATTTTGCACCACCATCACAAGTTTCAGTTCGCTAGATTCTTCTCATAACATTTATCAACACACGCACACATGCACACGCACACACACACACACTCACCCCGCATCTCCAGCTCCACCGTCACACTCTCGTCCTCCAGGCCATCGATCACCTCACATCGGTATCTGCCCGTGTCGTTGAGTTGCAGCTCATTGATCACGAGGGACATGTCCCCTGGTGCCGAGCGTCGCAGGCGCACGCGGCCCCGGAAGCTGCCGTAGCTGCGGTGACGGTTGCCCATGGCAACCATAACCTCAGTTTCCCTGGCGAGGGCCTCGGGGGAAACAGGTGCACTGATGGTGTTGGCAGGCAACCAGGACCATTTGACCCGGGTCCTGCGTGGCGTGGTCAGTTCCGGCTCGTAGTGGTAGTGACAGGGGAGGGTGACACTGCTCCCCCTGGAGGCCGACACCGAAACCTGCGGGGATTCCACGAGGAGACGAACCCCGTTGAAATAGACTAGAAAAAGACAAAAGCACCAGAAATACAACATGTGTTAAGTAGTTGAATGGGATTACTAAAGCTTAATATCTCTGCTCTGTGCCCTCAATATTTAGAACACGTGCATTTGTCCCTTTGATTTTTAGTTTTACGTAATTAGAGACATTTCTACCATAAATTGATGCAGAAAAGGCAGAAATTGGCGCAGAAAAATTTACTATGCAGGAAATGAAGTCTTTGACGCTCAAAAATACAGAAGTGCATTGCATTCACAAAATTCTGACTTACTATCTCATAATTGCAAGAAAAGTTCTCATAATTAGTTTAGGATTTAGTAATTATGAGAAAAGATCTCCTGATTATGATCTTTTCCCATAATTATGACCAATTTATTTTTTCTTTTGGGAATGCAATGTGCTTCCGTACAAACCCCCCATTTCGTATGTGTCCCTCCCAATGTTAAAACGAAACCTACGCTCTTGCCTGGTAACACATTTATCACAGAGCTGCACCTGTCATTCAATAAATAAACCTCTCGGTGTGCAGTGATGCCGTTTGCTGTCGGCACTGTGCGCAAAGCGATCCTGCTTTTTTGATCAACATAAATATTTTATTGTTTGTTTTCCAAGATGTTGCTGGAGCTGTCTCACCTTTGCAACAATGTGTAACATTTTCCAGCTTTGCAATGAATTGTGGGACAATACTGTATAGACTCAAAAACTGTGATTCAAAAATGAATTAAATCTGCATGCTGATGTTGGAGAACATTCACGTTGTTAGTGTGAACTCACAACATATTCAAAGCGCAGTTAGAATCAACATCGTTTCACAGCTGTACAAACCTCACAGGGGACATTTTAACCTGTCAAACATTAATAACGTCTCAATCTAAATGCAATGGAGCCATTGCAAATGTTATTATTTACACCTGTACTTTTCCTGAAACTGCCCAGAGAAAGATATATTCAGTCATGTACTACAGCAACCTGGGGGTCCCGACCCCTACTAGGGGTCGCCAAAGCTTCACGGGGGGTCGCAAGGCCTTCTTGATTTTAACTTATTTTTTAAATATGCAATTATTTATTTCAATTTGCAGGACACAATAACAAAAGTTTACACAACATAGGAAAGTTTATAAACAACATAAAAATATGCAAGGATACCCTGTACACACTATGGCACTATATAAAAACATAATGCAAAAATAGCGGTACACATTATATCTATTATATATACCATATCTCAACATTTCATTAATTTATGTGAAGAAAACTAAATGAAATTGTTATTTTTAAAGTTTGGATTAGTTTTTAAGATATATACACTTAAGAAAAACTTAACAGAATTGTATTAAAAGGTCCAAAAAATAAGAGGAAAACTAATCTCTGATGCAATATTCACCGGAAATAATCTGCTCAATAATTCTATTTGGGTTAATTGTATTGTTTGTCAGTTGTTCTATACTGTTATTGTTATGCATTGAATATAATATGAAATATCCATAAAATCTGTCACAGGTCATCATTTTACTCAATGATAGAAAAGGGGTCCCTTCAGGAAAAAGGTGGGGAACCACTGTACTACAGCATGCATATTACATTCACCTAAACTGGTATAAAAACCTGCAGTATCAACTCCGCCTTCTTACAAACTATTTATTAACACAATGAGTATTTGGACAGTTTAAGTGCACAGTGGTTCCAAATGTCCAATATTTTCTTGCTGTTTCTTAAATTATAAGGTTGTCACGATACTAGAAATGTAAACTTCAATACAATACGAATATAAAACTGATACTCAATACCTCTTTTGATACTATGGCAAAAAAACCCACATACCATCAAAGTTGACTGCCTGTTGTTTCATCTGTGCAGCCTTGGGTTGAAAATCTAATTGTTGATCTGCTTTTTTCAAATCTATGGTACTTTCTATACTATCGAATGTGGATATATCAAATCGTTTTAAATATGTGGCACTGAAAAAGTATCAAAGTCTTGATATTTTTGACAACCTTACTACATTATACACTATGTAAGCTACATCATCTTTCTCACTCAAAACATAAGAACTAGTCAGTGGACCAAGAGAACAATTGATAAACAAAACGCTTAATGCTACAGAATCTGTTTGGATAAACTAATATTTTATGTTTAGGGCACTTCCTTTACTGTAAGTTGAAGTTAGTAGATGTAGAATATTGTTCAATATCCTACACACACACGCATGCACACACACACGCATGCACACACACAGGTCTGCTGGAACACAAACCACATCAATCACTGGAGTTTGTTTTTATAACCCGGCTGACTGTCTGGGCTCTGTGATTTATAGTCGTCTTCTCCCAACACGTCCAGGTGTTGTGATGTACACACATGAAACAATCTGTGTCTCATGCACAGTGGTGGAAGAACTATTCAGATATTTTACAGTAAAAGCAGTAATGCTACAGTCTGTACAGTATAAAAATACTTTTACATGGAAAAAGTCATGCATTGAAAATCTATACTATAGTATATATCCAAGTCTAACTACAAAAGTATTAGCATCAAAATATACTTAAAGTACGAAAAGTACCCAATTCAGGAAAAAAAACAGTGATGCATTCATGTAAGCATCACTAATGTTGCAGCTGGAAAATTAGCTAATTTAAACAACTTTATTTGCTGCTGGTAGCTTAATCTATACTAATACATAATAATTGATTTGTTCATTATATTTTGTAGGGCTATCAGTCTGAAGCTGCACAGTAACTAGTAACAAAGGATACATGTAGTGGAGTAAAAGGTATTTCCCTCTGAATTGTAGTGGAGTATAGAACACTGGTTCCCATATACAGTGTGTGTGTGTGTGTGTGTGTGTGTGTGTGTGTGTGTGTGTGTGTGAGTACAAATTTGAGGTACTTGTACTTGAGTCTTTTATTTTCATGCTACTTTATACTTCTACTCCATTTCAGAGGGAAATATTGTACTTTTTACTTCATTACATTTATCTGACATCTTTAGTTACAAGTTACTTTACAAATTAAGATTTTGCATTCAAAACATATGAAGAAGTTATAAAATAAAATAATTGCCAACTATTTTGATAATTGTTGGTCATTTTCATGCAAAACACTTGATGGAAAAAAACTGAATTTGCTTACTTTTTTTTTTTTTTTGACAAAACAAACTGTGCAAGTTTCATGAGATTCATGAGCTCCACCTTAAACAACCAAAATAGTAAAATTCTTATTTTACATTAATGCAGGAGTAATAATAATCTAACTTTATCATATATAATAGTATAACAGTCACAAGGAAGTTTTTTCTGAATTCATTACTTTTACTTTTAATACTGTAAGTACATTTTCCTGATTATATTTATACTTTTACTCAAGTAACATTTTCAATGCAGGACTTTTACTTGTTACAGAGTATTTCTACAGTGTAGTGTTAGCACAGGCCTACCTCAAAATTGAGTAGACTAGATTCCACCACTGTTCACACATGCAGCAAACTTCAAAAGTCCTCATTTTCAGACGCACACAGACCATGGATGTATGACACAGACAAACAGAACCTACTTTCTCCGTTTCCGTTTCCGTTGCTGATGTCCTGGTAGTGAAAGCCGTTGTGGTATCCGGGGATCCAGGCCTGCCCGCCGGGCAGCAGCAGGTACAGGCAGGCGGCCAGCAGGGGGCGCAGCAGACTGAGCATGGTGCTATCTGCTGAGCCAAGGAGCAGAATACATACTGTCAACTCTTTATTAGGCCTATATTACCAAGAGGAGGAGAAATCACACTGGTGATTGTTTGAATAAAAAGCAATGAAATTAAAGCTTAAAAATTATTTGACACATCGATTGGAAATAATACAAAATTAACAATTCTCAAAATAATAACTTCCAATAGGGCTATGGCTCAAGGGAGACGCGACGAAGTGATGATTATAATCCAATTTCAATTTGTTTTATTCTAAAAAATGTAGACAAAAAACACGAGATAGGCCTTTGTAACGCTTTTTGTTTTTGTTTTTATTATTAGGCTATTATTTCCGTTTGTTTCATTGTTGTTCTACACATTCCTTCATGTGAAATAACAAATCATCGTTTCACAGCTAAAACCAATGAAAACCTTGATGACTTGTGATAGGACTACATTATAGGCTACAATTAATCGATTAGAGGAATTGAAGAAACTTTTCCTGATATCTCAGTCAAAACTGCAAATATCTTCACATATTTTCCTCTTCTTCTCTCACCTTTAAAGAAATTTCAACCCCTACTTTTTTTCTCCAATAAAGTTATTATAATTATTGTAATTATTGTGTGTATTCTAATGTATTTTTCCGTGCTGCTTTATGAACTAGGGCCTATATAAGTCGCATTTAAAGTAAAGTGTTACCACAGCTCTCTGTTTACTAACTGAATTATACGCTCGCTCTAAAATCCAACCGCACAGCAAGTTTAAAACTGAACAAAAAAAGAAGAAAAAGCAAACTACCTGCGGTTTAAATCTGCCGTGTGAAGGTCTGTTTATGGGAAACAAAAAGTCTAAAGTCGTAAAAAGTCACTCACAGATAAGCAGTTGTCCGCCCAGCGTGTCTTCAGCTCATCTCCTCCTCATCCTCTGCTGCCTCTCTGCTCACCGGCCACGCGCTCAAGAGGGGCGCGCGCGTGACGTGACGGGACCAGGCATCCCCTTTGAAGTGAACAGTGACCTCATCATACACAAGCCCATATACAGCAGATATCAGTACTAAATACAACAGCAGTAATAATACTAAGCAGACGTGAATGTGACGAAGTACGTTTACTCAAGTACTACTGAGAAATTTGTTCTTTTTCTGAGTATTTTCTTTTTATGCATTTGTTATACATTTTATCTTGTTGTTTTTACTAAATGATTATTGCCTGTTTTTTGTTTTATTTTGGTCTTTAAGTATGTATAATATGTAAAGTATGAAAAGCACTATATAAGTCGAATGTATTATTATTATTATTATTGATAATAATAATACATTAAACTACTCAACATATAGGCTATACAATTACAGCCGAGAGTTGATTAATCAATTAGTCAATTGACAGACAATTAGTTGGTAATTATTTTGATTGTAAATACAAAAACATTTTATGGTTCGTTCCAGCTTCACAAATATGAGGATTTGCTGCTTTTTCCTTTTAATGATTGAAATCATTTTAATGTATTTGAATAATGTTGAGGTTTGGACTGCTGGTTGGACAAAACAAACACCGTGAAGGTGTCACTTCAGCCTCTGGGTAATAACTGTGATGGCATTTATCACTGTTTTCAGAATTTTTGCAAAACAAACAATCAATCGATTAATGGAGAAATGAATCAGACATTAATCCATAATCCATAATAAAAATAATCATTAGTTGCAGTCCGATACAAAATAGTAAAAAATGGAATCAAATCATATTACGAATCAAATAATCTAATGATGAACAGTCACAGGGGACATTTTTTTAATTGAGTACTTTTACGTATGTGTTAAGATAACAGTGATACTAATACAAATAGCTATACAAATACTAATACCACATCACCACATCTTGCACACAGATGCAACCTGAATTCTATTAGCATCATTGTTTAAAATTCATGGGGGTCAGGTCAAACCAGTTGACTCCTTTCTTGACCTTGTCTCACGCCACTAAAAATGTGTTCAATCAAACTCAACTGATGCTCTCTTTCTCATCCTTTTTTTTTTTTTTTTTACAACCAGACAAAAACTGCTACATCTTGTTTATCCAAAGTGCAAACATAAAGCTTAAACATGCCGTAGCCTCATGTAAGCAAACAACATTTCCCTGGTCATTTTACTAGATTTAAGGTGATTTAACAGCAGAGGAAAATCCTCATTAACAGTTAACAATGCAGGTGTGTTTTACAGCTTTTTCCTCTGGATGATGTAACCCTGAATGACCCAACTCTGACCATGGAGTTTTAAAATATAAATGAGGGATATCAGGTGTTTTTTTTCTCACTTGTATTTCTCATTGTAAGCTCTGAATGGAAACTTAATCTAAATCCTTAGAATGTAAAATGCTGTGCATGTGATGGAGAAACCAAAGAAAATGCACATTTTATACCAAATAACTGAGATTTATGACTATTTGCAAAACAATGCTGTGAGTTAAGTGCAAAGTGTTAAGTGTAAAAGTTGTCGTTTTAAACAGTGACACTGTCAAAGTCTGGTGGTTTTACCAAACAGCGCCAGGATAAAGCAATTACTTCCTCTCCGCACAGGAAGTCTGTGTCCCTGTCCCCGTTCTCAAAGTCTCTTCGCTACAGGAAACAAAAAACAACCTCCGAGTTATCAACCTACACGCTGAAAATGACAAGTGTTTAAGATTTGGATCATGCAATAAGGCAGGCCTGCTCTGTTCTTTCACTGAATGATTGTAAAAGAATATGTTTACATCATTTTCATGTATTTTGCAGATGCACCATCGGGGCTTGGCGCCGCCCCGGTGGATTGTGATTGGTTTAAGGAAATACAAACAGGCCAGAGAGTTTTTTTTTACTATCCAGGAGTGAAAGTGCATTCAATCCAGACTTTCCTCCAGCAGTGCTGTGGAGATGGGTCTGACTACGCAAGACTAAAAAGCTGTAAACTTCTGTATTCCTGAGGCTGACAGAGCATATTCCATGTACCCTGTTTTGCCATGGCCTCAAGTAACACAGCAAATATTGCCAAATGAACTCATATTTCAGTCATTAGTTGAAATAATAGCAGCAGCCGTGGTGGAAAACAAGAGCAATTCCAGTTCTCCTCTGGGGCCTGAGAGAATGTGCTGCCGCCCGAATATCTGAGTGAAGGCTGGTTATCACGGTGCAGATGGAAGCTGCCCTCCTGACACGAGCACATCGTGAATCCTGAAAATACACTATTATTGTCTGCCATCCCCCAGAAGAGCCACAACACTCAGAGTCCCCCAACTTAAATCTTGAGCCTCTCCGAGTCCTGCACGCAATGCTTTCCTCTGCGGTCAGCCCTCTGCAGCCACTCGTGTTTTTCTAGTGACTTGACTGACACCCAGCCGACATAACAAAAACCCAAGACCACCACTATTTCAACAGAGAGGGGGGTGGGGGATGTTGAGCCCCTGGAAGACAACCAGGATGTTGAGGGTTTCATCTTAAAATCACTATTGTGGTCACTAATCAAGGACACCAATTTGTTTATTTACCACATTCCCCTATTTCTGCAACCATACTCGTCCTTTTTTTAATCAGTCCAGCCTCGCTAGCAGCTCTGTGAGGCTGTATGGCACAGCTACATGCTAACAATAGCACAGTGCTAGAAGAAGTATTAAAGGTGACATATTATGCTTGGGGTTTCCGCTAAAACATGGTTACATGTTTTAATGCTTAAAAAACACGTTGTTTTCCTCACACTGTCTGTTTGAATATAACTGTATTCACCGTCTGCCCCCCCTCCAGAAAAAGCCCAGTCTGCTGTGATTGGTCAGTGTTTTCGGGTCTTCCGCATCTGCACTCTGCAATCTGCACTGTACTGTCATTGCAACCGGGGAATGACTGTAACGGTACTGTAGCGCCACTTTCTACCTCTATATATATATATATATAGTGTATATAGTGTAGTTGTCCTGACAGCTCATTTAAAGGCAACGTTTCTGAATACAGGCTGTGTGCATTTCTGCGTGGATTGAGTGGTATGATAATTTTACAGTGTTTATATGGCACCAGACATGCTTTATAATAAAAATTTTAAATAAAATCTCACTTTTTACAGTGTGAGACCTTTAAGTAAAAGTGGCAATACCACAGTGTACAAATACTACAAGTAAAAGTACTGTATTCACATTTTTACTTCAGTCAAAGAACAAAAGTATTACCATCAAAATATATTTTAAGTACAAAAAGTACACAAAAGCCAGAATATTAAGTTTATTATTGAATTATAATTATTGATGCATTATTTTATTGTACACCACTTTAATGTTGCAGCTGTAAAGGTGGATCTTATTTAATTACTTTATATACTGGGTAGCTTGTGGATTTCATCAAGTAAGAAGTCATCTTTATCTATAATAATACATCTTCATTTAAGATAAGACAGGAAATATAATCCTTTATTAGTCCCACAGCAGGGACATTTGCAGTGTTACAGCAGCAAATGGATAGTGCAATACAAAAGTGTCTATAAAAATATAAAAATGCAAAATGTAGTAAATATGTAAACAGTACAAAAAAAAGCAGTAAACAGTGAAAAAGCAAGTGGACAGTAGAAAAAAGTAAACATGATATACTGTATAACAGTAAACATACTGAAAGTTTGAATACACAGTATTCAAATAATGC
>JAOVVB010272091.1:0-18056 GCA_028570985.1 Heterobranchus longifilis | reverse complement strand
ATGAAACTTTTTCTCCAAAGACCTCCACAGCATCCAGCAAAAAGACTGACTCCTGTGAAAAGAATGAACCACATATGTACATAAATAAAAAAGCAACATTTGTACCCACACCAAAACCTGCAAGTGATGGACATCCTGCAACAAAGAAGGTTCAGGCCAATGTAACAAAACCCAGAATGGTTTCAAGACAACTTTCCTCATCTAGCCAGGAAGGCCCATCTACTTCCTTAAGTAGCTTGTCTTCCACAACTGGACAACTGTCTGAAGTTAGAAAAAGCACAGTCTATTCAAGAGATTTGTCCGAGTCTGGAGAAACCTCCACATCCCCGAGTCGTCTTGCATCTAAACAGACCACATCTATACCCAGACAACATTTGTCCTCATCCAAACTACAGAGATCTCTCTCTTGCAGCAACCCCTCAACATTAAATGACCCTCACACTCTCACAAAAGCCCCATCTTCTGCAAGCATGCAGTCATCAGCGAGGAACCAAGTGACCAAAGAGTGGAATGATAGCTTTGTCCCAACCAAATTAGACAGAAAAACTAGCCTGGTGAGGGAGAAAAAAAGAAGAACCACAATTGATTCATTGAGGGAAGCAAAACCAGGACCTAGTTTCCATAACAGGGCACCCAGAAGACCGAGGCAAAACTCTCACGACTCTGCAACCCCTCTGGTGAAGAAGAGCAAGATGGTTGCCATACAAAGGACAAAGGACATACATCAGGATGCCCCAGGAGAACAAAGTGTGTTCTTTTGAAGTCTTTAAAATGTGTTTTTAATTGTCTTTAATAAATTCAGATAATAGTCAAATTAAGTTATTTTAATGTCTAATTAGAATGCATGTTCCTACCCCTTATTTTATTATAGGATGCTCTGTGGGTCAAGGTTACAAGTGGTCAGAGAAACCAACAGTGGCAAAGCCAACAAAAGGTGACAAACATTTCCCCCAATGTGGGTTGCTCCATGCATAATAACAATTACTTTTTCAGCCAATCAATGCACTATGCAATTTCATCATGTTTATGAGATACAGGTGTAATTGTTTTTTTCTTTTGTTCCTTATTTTTCATTGTAGGCTTTGGGGATGGGAAGAGGTTTTAGATCCCCTCCAAGACCCCATCAGTGAGAAAAAGGTGCCATTTTCTACGAATCGAAGTCAAGTTTCACTCCCAAAGGGATGGGTGGTTGAGGGGCCAAAACAGCAGTTACCTATTCGATATTTTGATTTTCCAAAGCATATTCTCTATTTTAACTGTTTGTGTGTATATATCTGTATTGTAAATATATTACATCAGCTGTTTGTGGTAATGGCTCTTTTTGATTCGCCAGGAACCAATTGTTTTACTCCCTCAAAATGTATGAAAAGGCAGCATTAAGTTTGATGGGTAATTTTGCTCTGTATAGTCTAAACTTGAAACTTTATGAGCTGTACTTTGAGTGTGCGAGCATGAGCAAATTATGCCATGACTGCAGTTCACTTAACAGCCAACATTAAGGGTTTTCTGATAGTTAGACAGCCCCTTTAATATGTCACATTTTGGGAATTTATTCTACTTTGAAAACTGAACTCTGTTTGCACTATTCCAATCAGCAATGTGATCACTTTTTTTTTTTTTTAAAGTGTTGATGTGAAAATGCATAAAAAGGCTTAAATGGAACCACGGCTGTTTCCTTTGTCTGCTCTTCTATTTCACCACTAGAGGGAGACATTTGAATATATATTGCACAGTTGATCGAGATTTTAATTGATACACACCAGTGCCCGTGTTAAACCATTGTAACCTGGTTACATGTTAAATTGGCAGCTATACATTTTTGGATCCATAGTATTTAGATTGTCATACATTTCACCAGCTGTGATAGCAGAAACTGGTGTCTCAGTGGAGCCTTAACACCTCATCTGTCTTTTTTCAATAGTTTACCATCTTGCATCACAGAATCTGATGGATTTATGTAATAGAATTAAAGTATGTATATATGTTCTAGTGGGCCACAAAAGCAAATATAAGTTTTTTCTCTTATAAATGTACAGCAAGGAAACCTCCTAAGGACCATAATGCAAATATCAGACCACTTTACAGTTCTGTTGATTTTCACAGCAGTGGAATATTTTTTGCATTGATTAGAGGTTAAAAACTCCGTAAAATGTACCAAGTACCACAAAAGTCGCCACTGAATTTGGATGTTAAAATTGTATTCATGTCTCCTTAAGGTGCACATAGGAGTGGCTTTGTTACCAGTCTCACCCCAGATTTGGGATTAATTAATGGATAAATTAATAAATCATATGTTAAATGTTTTAATAGATGTTCTGCTTAAGTCAAGGAGGCTTTAAGATTAATTTAGAGCCCACGCTTCAAAATTGTAGTTATTACTACTTTCCACCAGATTGAGACAATTCCATTTGCCTGGTTTCCAATTAGGGTATTGCTGCTGCATTATGGAGCACTGCAGTGTTTGATGCAATGCATCAAAAGCAATGTTGTTGGTAATTATTGACATATCCTAGAATGTGAAAAATCCCCATGTATATATAAAATGAATGTTTTTTTTTAATTAAAAAACAACAACAGTGGTATTTCACTGTCATTTATGGGGTTAAGATTCTGAAAATGATTTGGTAGCTATGTTTTGGTTAAGTATTTTTTTTATCCGACACTGCACAAAAAAGATAAAAAATTAAGTAAAATCAGTGTTGATTATCATAGACATATCCAAGACTAAAATGGTATTAGTATACATTTACTATACAGAAAATAATTATTTTTTCACAACAACTATGTAAACAAACTGACATTTCTGGATAAAATTCTGAAAATAAATGACTATTTTAGTGTTGATCAATATGGACTGATGTTTAAAAGATTCAACTCAGTTGAAGTGGAAAATTACATGATTAATTAATTTTATGGCAGTTTCTTTTTTTGATGTGGACATTTTGTCCCTTGAGGACATAGATCCAACTTTTTTTGAAGGGTGAAGTTGTGAAAGAACTGGCTTGAGAAAAGACAAAAGAACCTTACTTCCATACTGTTACATTTTCAGGGGTTTTAGCACTTAGATATGGAAGCATATTGCATTCACTTGAGAAAACAAAAGTGCCTTGTGTTTCTGAGTTAATGAGATAGTTATCTCAGAATATGAGATACGTTTTCATGAAAATAAAACATGCCCTGTTTTTCTGAATTCATAAGATACTTAATTCAGAATTATGAGATACGTTTTCATCTGCTTTGTTTTTCTGAACTAACAAGGTATCTTAAAATCCCAAGAGAAGCTCTCATTTGAGCTCAGTTTCATGGAAGCAAACATGGCCGGTCTGATTAGTTTAATCCTGTTTTTTTTTGGTTTGGGTTTTCGTTGGTTGCACTCAACTGAAATTAAACTGCCCTTCTCAGAGTCTTAAACAATCTCTTAATGCACAGTGATGCCAGACTGAGCCAGATTATTCATATACGGCATTGGGTGAGTGCCCAGGGGCACCAGCCAATTGTGCTGGGGGAGCACCAAATGATTAAGACAATGCCTCTATTTTTAAAGTATATGTGTGCCCAGCGGCAGGTCTCGCTCTCACAGCCCACAGCTCCGCCGGTCCCATTCCAAAAAAAGGCTAATAATAGTCTTTTTGGTACAAAATCCCCTCATTGTATTATTAACCCTCCACTGCAGCCCAATACAATAATACATCTTTAATAATACATTTTATTTACAGAGTGTTTTTAATGATAAGACGGCTTTAAAGTAAAATGGAAAGATCCTACCTGATTAAACACTACAGGCACAAGGAGCATTAAAGACTAAAAAAATATTCCATGTAGAGAAAATGGACAATTTATGGTCTATATAGTACAGTAGAATGTACTACAGGAGAATGTTCTGTTTTGATTGTATTAGACCTCAGTGTTGCACATGATACTGTGGACCACCCTATTTTGGGTGAGAGGCTGAGGCAGTGTGTGGGAATCTCTGCATCAGATCTGGAGTGGTTCTCTTCTTACTGTACCTTTCAGGCAGGAGTTTTAAGTCACTGTTCATAACTTTGCCTCAACTGAAACTATGTCTTGTGGTGTTCCCCAAGGTTCTGTCCTGGGTCTGCTCCTGTTTGCTTTGTATGCTTCCTCTTGGGTACTTTTAAAGATATCTCCTACCAGATATTCATCTATACATTTCATTTAAGCCCCAAAATACTGGAAAACTGCATCAAGTGTCAATTTCTGCCCCAGCTGGCATTGTTCCGAAAGTGATGGAAAGTCTTGGCTCTCTGTCCTCTTCTGTTAAACCTTCTGTCTGTAACTGAGGTGTTTGTATGGACCAGGCTTTGAGTCTTGACCAGCATGTAAATTGTTTGGTTCACTCTTGTTTTTACCAACTGAGGGATATTTCTAAAATCAGGCCCATTGTGTCCCCAGCTGAGTTGGAAATTATTATTCATGCATTTATTTCCCCACATCTTCTGCAACTCCCTTTTCAACATGCCTTAGGAAGACTTTGCTGAATCGCATGCAAATGGTCCAAAATGCTACTGCCAAGCTTTTTGAAGTGCTCCAAAAGTTCTCATGTTATACCTATTCTGATTGCGTTATATTGTCATCCCATCAAATTTAGAATCCAGATCAAGGTTCTTGTGATCACATTTATTGCCTTGCATGGTCAGGCACCTGCCTACACAGTGTCTGCAGCCCTACATCAACAGCAGGTCTCTGAACTCCTCTGATCAGGGCTTGCTGATTGTGCCTCGCTCCAGGCTCAAAACAAAAGGAGACTGTGCTTTTGAGGTTGTAGATATGTGGACACTTCTAAAAAAAAAAAAAAGCCCCAGAACTGCTGCTGGCCTCCAGCCTGCTGTGTCCCCCGGCGCTGCGGTTTGCATTGCCTGAGTGAGTTGATAACAACCGTTAAATATCTCCGTCTTCATTACTGTCTTCACTACAGGCTGCACCCGTCTAACTTCTTAGCTGAGCTTGTTAGCTTTTGTTAGCTTGTCACTTTGAGCCATTCAAGCCAGGTTCATTCAGCCCACTTTAGCTCCGCCTCTTTGACAATTTTTGGGTTAGGAGCAGCAGGCGACGCTGGGGCGATGTCACATGCACTGCTAAGATGGCGACACAAGGGGCCGCCCACTGAGCTTCATTTTAGCTCTTCTGAAACCTATAGTGATACTACGTCCATGTTTTATAGTCTATGGTCCTAACAAGGAATCTTGGCAGGCTCTTCTGCCTTTTAATGAAAGTTCTGCTTAAATTATGTCTGCTTTATGCAAGTTGTGTGTATAGGCATAAGGTGTGTTTGGTCGCTGACACAAAACAAGTGTTGATGGCTGTAGATGTCAGACTTAGGTACTAGTTGATTTGGGAGAGATAAGGTAAATAGTCAAGTGGGCCCTGAACCAGGATGGGCAAATGCCTTAAAGATGAGTGATAGTCAAAGAAGGATATGCACGCAGAAGAAGTACAAGAGTACATTGTGAAGTGTTGAAATGTTGCAACAGAGAGTTGCGACAGAAAGGGGCCCCATGGGGCAAAAAGGAGAAATGATATTCAAGTGTCAGGGGTTTTCAGAGTCACCTTGTCTGCTGTGAGGAACGGATGTATGGCATTGAGCACAGCCTCAACTTTCCTAAAGAAGGATTGTAACGCAGACACTTTAGAGAAATAACACCTCTATTTCCAACCTGAGGGGTTTTGTTGATGAGTTCAGACGGAGGTGTAAGAACCTGCGGCATCTGGGTGATTAAGTTCATTCACTGAACCTTACAGGAAGTGGCCATTTTGCACACCCCACTCCAGTCCAGTTTAAGTCAAACAATGAGAGAATCTTCTGTGGAGTTCCAGTGATGTTTGGTCATGCTACTTGGCGGGAGGAAATGTCTCACTACTGGAAACTGAGGTTGTCAAAATAATCGTGACTTCCATAATTTTTTGTGTTAAAACAATACGATCTCCGTTCATTATACATTTGATAGTATCAAATTTAGTAGAACCTCCTGAGCTGCTCCCAAATTCACCTTCAGGAACTCACCCCCAAACAGGGGTGTATGGGTCATTAGGTTCCTGCAGTGGAAAAGGCCTATATTGTAGTGATTTGTAGTGAATGTGATAACAGCCAACCACTAATTTTATTTTATTTGTTTCCTAGACCTGGGAAGCGAACTGAAGCCATCACTTGAAAGATTGCTCTACATACAATGCGATCTGGATGCCCACACAGCCAAGGATAGGCCAAATCTGTGTTCCAACACTGGAGTAACATCGGTCCTCTCCCATCACCTCAGGACATCAGTGTCACATCTGTGCCAGTTGTTCACCCTGAAAATGGAATACAAAACAACATGCTAGCCACTCAATATCCTGGGGAGCTTAGAATGGCTTACAGTCCAGCTCCATTGCAGCAAGGCTATGCACAATCACAACAAACACCACCACTTACAGATGCCCAATTACAGGCCCGTCTTGCAGAAATGATTGCCTATTATGAAAATTATGGACATTCTAATAAAGAGAGGGACAGGAACTCCACACTGCAGTCTGACAGCATCATGCCAAAGGTCGACCGTGTTGCCGATCTCCCCACAATCTCTGGCTGTGACAAAGAAAATGTAGAGAGCCAAAGTCTCAACTCTGCTGTGATTGAGCAGTACACTGCGACAGATGGACAAGCACTTGAAGAGGACAGTTCAAAGGGCAGCAAAGCAAATGCTGAGTTGACGCCCAAGTCTAAACAGGCAGGGGATGGCACTACATCTGCACCAGAGAAACATTCATCAGGTACACTAGTCTCAAAACTCAAAATATGATCGTAAAAATTAATGTGTTGAGAAGAGTGCATCTGTAGATTTTGATGTAACAATGCCTGCAAATGGCAATTGCAAACTTGTTTATTCAGATGACTGTGAAGATAAAACATTTGTCAGTAGCAATGATGAAAGTTTCCATCGTAAATGGTGTGATAAGTACTTACAGAATGAAATGACCACTCTTAATTTTTCATTAACTGCACTGAAGGAGCTCATTGCAGAGATGGAGAGCGTTTCTAAAGTCAGGCTTCAACAATATTGGAATGTGGATATAGATAACAATCATCTGTTTACATCCACAGAATATCCTCTGAACGTTGCTGCCACTTGCACAAACAATGAAGATGGGAGTCCAGTTGTTCTCACAGCAGTGTCTGGAATGATCTCAGATGCACTGACTGAGATGCAATCCAATTTAATGCTCAACCATAGCTCATCACAAGAAGAATACAATGACATAGACCAAGTGCCTAGTGTTCCTTGGGCTCTCAAAAATATTACTGAGAGGGAGAAAGGTGATTCAGCCCTAAAACCAGTGGAGGCAGTGTGGTTGAACGGTGTCCCTCTATCTGAAAGCGAGGGAAAGGAAGCACACTCCGTGGAAATTGTAAAACAGGTACAATATGAAGATATTTCAGATGATGACACATCACAGCTGACCACAAATCTCCCAAACAAAGAGTGTGAGGAATTAAATATTCCAGCATGCTCTGAAGACCCACTGTATGAAAATATAAGTGAAGATGAAAGGCCACAGATTGAATATATGGCTGTGGACACGTCTTCACCCACACAAGTACCTGAACCCAGTGATAAGCAGTCACCATTTGAAAAGGAAGGCTATGGACATGTGCAGGGTCAGGCTCAGATGGAGACAGAAGTCATTTCAGATGACGAACTGATTCCAAAGAAGCAGGTTTCACCAAAAACAGAAACACTTGATATAGCACAACATTGTTCTTGCATTTTGGTTGAAACTGATGATGGTTTTGAACATCAATTATGTCTTAAATGTGACCGTGAGAGACAAACAAACCACTCTGATGAAGATGAAGATGAGACTGATGATCAGACAGATGATGACTGGTTAGTCATACCTATAAGCATCGCAGACCTTAAATATGAAGATGAAGACCAGGATAGCCCAAAAAGCAGTGTGCTAGATGATGGGAAAATGGGAGACCAAGAAAGACAGTGTGACACAAGTCCAACACACTGGTCATCTCCAAAACAAGCAATAGCTTCTGATTCTTCCCAGATGGAAGTGTTTGACACAACAGAGTTATTTCTACTAGCTACCTGTACAAAACCATTGCAATTTCAGAATAGATTGAAGGTGAAATCACACAGTAGCACACCTGAATATGAAAATAGCTCTGAGGAAGCACCACAGAACCAGAGAGAGTCTGAAGACAGCTGTGAAACTGAGAACAGTAGTGATTACTCATCTGGATTAGACCGCAACTATTTGACAGTGTCCAGCAAGTTGTTGAAAAAGAGACAAAATGGAGATGACCCATGTGTTGAACAAAAGAGACAGTCAGACAGTGATGATGCCCCATTTGCTGAACAAAAGAGACAAAAAAAGAAAAAAAGGAAGAGATTCTTCTCTTCAGGCTCAGAAGACAGTGACGATGCCCCATTTGCCGAACAAAAGAGACAGTCACCTGAAACTGTGGACAGTGAGTATGATACTGCTGAAGAAAAGCTTCAAGAAACCAGACTGTCTTATGCAGACTCACCACTGCCACAGCACCAGTCTAAACTTCAGTTTGATGAAGTGATGCATGATGCATGCTCTGACCAGTCACACAGTACAGAAAAGAGTGGGCAGCTGATTGAAGCTATAGGTGGCTCTGTGCATGTTCGACACAAGACCAACAGTCAACTGACCTCCAAAAGAAGAGCAAAGCATGATTCTGACAAAGTGGTTAAAAAAAAGCATTTCAGCAAAAAGAAGGCGAAACGTATACATTCATCAGGATCAGAGGACAGTAGTGATGCCTCATTTGCTACAGAAAACAGACCTTCAACAAAAACTGTGGGCCACCTTTGTGGAACTGCTAACAAAAATCCTCAAAAGAGCAGACCGTCAACTGAAGACTCACCAGAGAAGCAGCCCCATACTGTGGACGAGGAGCCAGACCCCACTTTGGTTCCTAATCCTGTGATTCCTTGCTTTGTTGTTTTGGAACCTTCTCAGCCCAATGGATACTTGAAACTTTTAAAAGAAAATAGAGTCCACAGGCACGGTAAAGATGAAACTTTTTCTCCAAAGACCTCCACAGCATCCAGCAAAAAGACTGACTCCTGTGAAAAGAATGAACCACATATGCACATAAATAAAAAAACAGTTGTACCCACACCAACACCTGCAAATGATAGACATCCTGCAACAAAGAAGGTTCAGGCCAATGTAACAAAACCCAGAATGGTTTCAAGACAACTTTCCTCACCTAGCCAGGGAGGCCTGTCTACCTCCTTCAGTAGCTTGTCTTCCACAAGTGGACAACTGTCTGAAGTTAGAAAAAGCAGAGACTATTCAAGAGATTTGTCCGAGTCTGGAGAAACCTCCACATCCCTGAGTCGTCCTACATCTAAACAGACCACATCTATACCCAGACAACATTTGTCCTCATCCAAAGTACAGCGGTCTCTCTCTTGCAGCAACCCATCAACATTAAATGACCCTCACACTCTCACGAAAGCCCCATCTTCTGCAAGCATGCAGTCATCAGCAAGGAACCAAGTGAACAAAGAGTGGAATGATCGCTTTTTCCCAACCAAATTAGACAGAAAAACTAGCCTGGTGAGGGAGAAAAAACCCACAATTGATTCATTGAGGGAAGCAAAACCAGGACCTAGTCACCATAACAGGGCACCCAGAAGACAGAGGCCAAACTCTCACGATTCTGCAACCCCTCTGATGAAGAAGAGCAAGATGGTTGCCATACAAAGGACAAAGGACATACATCAGGATGGATCAAGAGAACAACGTTTGTTCTTTTGAAGCCTTTAATAAATTCAGATAATAGCCAAATTAAGTTATTTTAATGTGTCTAATTAGAATGCATATTCCTACCCCTTATTTTTTACTATAGGCAGCTCTGTGGGTCAAGGTTACAAGTGGTCAGAGAAGCAAAAGCCAAGAAAAGGTGATAAACATTTTCCCCAACATGCTGCTCCATGCTCCATGCATAATAACACTTATCTTTTCAGCCAACCAATGCACTGTGCAATTTAATCCTTTTTTCTTTTGTTCCTTATTTTTCATTGTAGGCTCCGGAGATGGGAAGAGGTTTTAGATCCCCTCCAAGACCCCATCAGTGAGAAAAAGGTGCCAGTTTCTACGAATCCAAGTCAAGTTTGTTTCACTCACAAAGGGACAGGTGGTTGAAAACATCAGTTACCTATTTTCAAATCTTTTGATTTTCCAATGCATTTTCTGTATTTTAACTATTTGTGTGCATATACCTGTATTGTAAATATATTACATCAGCTGGTTTGGTAATAGCTTTTTTTTTGTGTCGCCAAAACCAAATGTTCTCTTTACCAGCTACCTCCAAATGAATGAAAATTCAGCATTAAGTTGTTAAATCATTTTGCTCTGTATAAAGTTGAAAGTTGAATCTTTTTCAGATATTTGGTCTTTTCAATGTCACATTTTTGGATGTTTTTGTACTTTGAAAACTGAGCTCTGGGTGCACTATTTCAATGGGCAATGTATCACTTTTTAAAAAATATGTTAATGTGAAAATACATTAAAAAAAGGCTTAAATGGATCCATTGCTGTTTTCTTTGTGTGCTCTTCTATTTCACCACTAGAGGGAGACATTGTAATATATAGCACAGTGTTTTTTTAATTTGCTAACAAGCATCAGTCAATACTGAAGCCACTTTTTTCAAAACTCTTCAGACAGTCTGCATTACCAACATGCATGTTAGCAAAACAGTTCATCTCACCTCCAAAACTCACTCAAACTACCAAAACACTTCATACATGTCTCAAAATAACATAGGTCCACCAAAACCCTTCAATAATTCTCACTCAGAAAGCAAACACTGTCACTCATAACACACTGACCTAAAAACACTAACAACACATCAGTGATGAACTTTTATCTCTGAAGTTTGAATCATTTTCCACATTAAGCAGTATTTCATTATAGATTTTGAATAAAACTCCTTCACTTTATTGACTGTACTAAAGTATATGGAACAAGGATGAACCAGAAATGCAGCAAATTGCTCCTTTATCTTTTTTCTATATATTTGCATACAGTAATTTACTTAATAAAAAGTTGAAAAAAAAAAACTGCAGTCAATGTCAGTTGTGTTTAGAATTATTAGTATTTCATTTTATTGTAAATATAATGTTGTTTTGAATGTGTTTTGGACTGTTTTGAAAACCGTGTGTTAGTATTTGAAAAATGTGCTGCAGATATAAAGTGTTTTGCAAATGGTGTAGAATGCATGAGAAAAGAGTTAATGGATTTTTGGAAAACATTGTGATTGAATGCATTTTGTGTAAAAGCAATGAAAAATGATTCACAGTTTGGTCCAGTGGTGGACAAAGTACACAACTCCATTACTTGAGCCAAAGTATAGATACTTCTGATCAAATATTACTCCAATACAAGTGAAAGTTGCTGAGTCAAATTATTACTTAGTTAAAGTACTGGAGTACTTGCTTTTAAAAATATTGTCACAATACATGTACAGATCCTAATGACTCTGAAACAACCCACTGAAAAAAACTGTAAATGATACACACGTAGCATACACAAGTAACTGAAATTGAATTACTTGTTCTTTATCAGTGACTGATTACAGTTACATTTATTTTGTGATTAGTTTTAGTAATTTAGTTATCTGTAACTAGTTACTCTCCAAGGGTGGAGGTGCAGTGGTTGCCTCACAGCAAGAGCGTTCTGGGTTTGAACCCAGCTTGGAGCCCTTCTGTGTGGAGTTTGCATGTCCTCCCCGTGTTAGCGTGGGTTTTCTCCGGGTTCTCCGGCTTCCTCCCACAGGCCAAAGACTTGCAGATTAATTGGTGACTCTAAATTGCCTGTAGGTGTGATTGTGAGTGTGAATGGTAGTCTGTCTCTATGTTGTCTGTCTCCCTGTGATTGACTGGCGATCTGTCCAGGGTGTACCCCACCTCTCGCCCAATGACAGCTGGGATCGGCTCCAACCCCCCTGTGATCCTGTACAGGATAAGCGGTTATGGATGGAGTTACTCCCCAACACTGGTGACAACTTACCCCGTGATGGGGCAACTTGTCACAAATGCACATGCTGTAGTCTAAAACCATTTATAACTATATTAATTTGAGAAGTAAAAATCTAAAATGATACATTTGTGCACAATAATTTATTATTTAATTTAATATGGAAAATGAGGACTGATGTACTGTACTGAGACCGAGAAATTGAAGTGAAAGCTCTCCCCTACAGCAGGTGGCGGTATGCATCTTAAAGAGAAGAAGTCCACCGGAAGGGGAGTGGCTTCGCCTCTCTATTAAACAACAATGAAGATCAAAACACTGAATCAAAGAAGCATCAGTGAGTGCCGTTGGTCGAATAGCGAGTGTGCGGAAGAGGTTTTTTGTGGGAATTGGTTGAATTGGTGGATTAGCAACAACTATACCATGAATGTAATAATCATGGGTGATAGAACGGATGGAGATAGCGAGAATATGGCATGGCAGGATGTAAATAGAAAGAGGAAAGATAGAAGTGATAGTTCTGGAAGTTTGTCTTCTGGTTTGGAGGTGGGTGACGTGGTCAAAAAAGTGAAGGCTACAAAGTCAATTGTGAGGAAGGAGGATGAACAAGCTGAATGGAAAGTGATGATAACATTCAAAAAAGAAGGAGGGCAAAATGTGATCAAGATACAAAAATCAGATGGTGCAACTGTGGTGGTGAACACAGTGCTGCTTTTGGAGGATGCCCTGTTCAAAGGCAAGCTAGAGAGGTGCAGAAATATAAAATAACAAACCAGGTTTCTTATACTGATGCAGTGAAAAAAGTGAAGGAAAGTGAGATAGCCAGATCCAGTGTTACACATGTGATAAATAGCACAAGAGAGCCTGAGAATGGAAGAGTAATTGAGGTTCCGTCTCCCACACCAGCAAGTCAGAGGAAAACAGAAATGAATCCATGTATAAAGAAGATTAATGAGGATACAGTGATTGTGGATAAAATCAGCTTTGTTGCTTTCATCTGTGAGACTGAATGTGGCAATGCAACAAAAGAGAAAAAGTGATAGAATCAAGACAATTGTAGAGGCAGCTATAGAAATACTGGAGATTAAAGAAGTTACAGCTGAATTGATACATGAGATGTTGAACCCTTCGAATTATGATGGACTGTCTCAAGGTGATTAGCTTCCTCGTGGTATTTCATATCCTACAATGGAATACCAGAAGTTTAATTGCTAATGGACTAGAGTTCAAGAAGGTTATAGCTGAGCTGGAAGTTCTGCCTGATGTTATTTGTATACAAGAAACGTGGTTAAGACCACACTTGAACTTTGTCATGCAAGGTTACAGCTCTGTTAGATGTGACAGAATTGTAAAGCAAGGTGGAGGATGTGTAACATTAATTAAGGATAGTATAGCATAGAAGATGAAATGTCCCAAATGAGTATGAATGTATAGTAATTAAAATGTGTAGTTCCAGAGAAGATATCAAATTAGTAAATTTTTACAATCCTTGCAAAACATTATCAATGCAAGTATTCCATGAGATATCAGAAAGTGCTGATAGAAGAGAAATATGGTGTGGAGATTTCAATGCTCACAATACTTTATGGGGAAGTGATCATACAGATACAAATGACATCAAGTCAAATTCCTTGTACGTGAAAACTACTTGGCAATAAAACAATTCTGATTCTGATTCTGAAATGGAGAAGTGGTTGAAGAACTAATCGAGGAGAGATCACTTACTTGTCTTAATGATGGAAGAGGTACCAGGATGGATGTTACAAGAAACTCAGTTTCATGTTTAGACCTTACTCTGGTCTCTGGAAATATGAGTCATTCATGTGAATGGAATGTAAAGAATGATACTAACATTGGGAGTGATCACTTTCCGATATTATGCTCTATGAATTTTGATATGAATATGCAGGAATGTTATGTAATAGAAAGATGGTGCTTTCATAAAGCTGACTGGGGAAAATTTAGAGAATGTTGTATTGAGTCCACTGAAAGAATATCGATGGAGGATGATGTAGATAGCTGTTCAGTAGCAGTGACTTCCATGATCATCAGTGCTGCAGCAACATGTATTCCTAAGAGCTCAGTGAATGGGAAAAAGGAAATGGTTCCATGGTGGAATGATAAATGTAAAAATGCTATAAAAGAAAGAAATCATGCATTCAAAATTTTAAGAAACCATTTGAGTCAAGATAATCTGATTGATTATCAAAGGAAGAGAGCCATGGCACGGAAAATAATCAAGGCAACCAAGAAGAATGCATAGAGGAAATTCTGCTCTGCCATTGGCAGAGAAATGCAATTGGGTGACATTTGGTCAATGATTAAAAAGATGAGTGGGAAAAGAAAATCTGTTAAAATCCCAGTGCTGATAGATGGAGAATATATGGCAATTACACATAAGGAGAAAGCTGATCTACTGGGTAAGAAATGTGCAAGTGTACATAGTGGAAGTCATTTAGATGAAATGCATAAACAGCGGAAAGATGACATTTTAAGAGCAAATACTGATGTAACAAAGAAAAAATATAGTGATGCTTCGTCCCTAGACATGGACTTTACATGAGTTGAAAATGGCCTTGGAGAGAAGTGGATACACGGCTCCAGGACAAGATCAACTATGTTATGCTATGTTCAGACAATTGCCAGATGAAGTCATGAAAACGATATTAAACCTGTTTAGCAAGCTATGGAGAGAAGGTGTAATGCCTGGCAGTTGGAAAAGTTTCCTGATTCTACCTTTTGGTAAGCCTGGCAAAGACCCAGCTAATGCAGGAAACTACAGACCTATAGCGTCAACATCTCACTTGTGTAAATGGATGGAAAAGGTCATTGTTTGAAGATTGTCATATTATTTAGAACAAAGAGGATTACTAAGCACATGTCAAAGTGGATTCCGTAAAGGAAGATCTACGGTTGACGAAAGTTAGTAATGAGGCAGAAAAAGCAGTTAGTATGAAAGAGGTCATAGTATATTTTAGTATTGAGAAAGCTTATGACTCAATGTGGAGAGAAGGGCTGCTGATTAAAATGCATGAAATGGGTATTGGCAGGAAGCTGTATAACTGGGTTTTAGACTTCCTGTCTAATTGGACATTCCGTGTTAAAGTCTGAGATGATGTGTCAGATGATTTTGACATTGTAAATGATATTCCTCAAGGTAGTGCTCTAGATATAGAGTCAGCGCTTTATGCAGATGATGGGGCCATGTGGAAAAGAGGGAAAAACATTACACATATGACTAATAGCATTCAGAGTGCTATATTGAATATTGAAAGATGGTTATACGACTGGGGATTTAAGATGTCAGTTACAAAGTCATACTACATGCTCTTTACCAGGAAAAGAGGCTAGATAATGTGCAACTTAAACTGTATGGTCAAAGTATGGAAAGGGTAAAAGAGTTCAAATATTTAGGATTATGGTTTGATGAGAAATGTATATGGAGGAATCATGTTACACAGGTTGAAACAAAATTTTAAAAAGTACTGAATCTCATGAGATCAGTTTCTAGTTATGAATGGGGAGCAGATAAACAATCACTTTTGGATATTTATAGGGCCTTAATACAATCGTGTATTGATTATGGGTGTATGGTATATGGAGCAGCAGCCAAGAGTGTTTTGGAAAAACTAGACAGAATACAGTTCAGAGCTCTAAGACTCAGTATCGGTGCAGTTAAAACTACTCCTACTAATGCACTACTAGTGGAAGCCGACGAATTGCCATTATATTTAAGACGTTCAAAGTTGTCACTGGCATATTGGGTTAAGTTAAGGGGATCTGGAGAAGAACAACCTGCAACAAAGGTGCTGTGTGATTGTTGGGAATACTCACAACACAGAAAAGGTAAAGGATTTGGTTGGAATACTAATACATTAACAGAAGAATATGGTTTAAATAGGTTAGATTATGGGCCAAACACTGTGTGGGGTAATGTTCCTCCATGGATATTTCCAGTGCCCAATGTGGACTTGCAACTTGTAGAAAAGAAGAGAGAATGGATTGAAAGGAATGTGGATAACATTGGATTTTTGGTTCAAGACTATGTGAAGAGGAATTATTATAACTATATGCAAGCATTCACTGATGGTTCTAGATCAAGAGAGTGGACATGTAGGAACAGGAGTGTACCTACCTGAATTTGATGTAGTCATATGCAAAAGAATTAATGACAGATTATCTGTATTCACAGCAGGAATAGTCGCTATAATTTTAGGATTGGAATGGTAGAGGTAAGGTCTGAGAGAGTTATTATTTGTTCAGACTCCACTGCAGCTCTTAATAGTCTGAATTCAAAAGAAACAGAGATGACTTATTGATGGAAATATTTTTAATAATGCTGAGAATACAAAGAGCAGGAATGCATGTTCAATTGTGTTGGGTTCCTGCTCATGTTGGTGTGGAGGGTAATGAGAAAGCAGATGAGATTGCAAAAAGAGCGTTGAAATTAAATGATGATGAAATAATTAAAGTTCCCTTTGGAAAAGGTGAGGCCAAATCGTTAATAAGAAAGGCAGTGAGGGATGCATGGCAGGAAAAGTGGGACACAGATATTAAAGGAAGACATTATTACAGCATTCAGAAGTCAATAAAGGTGGAGGCTTTCAAATGAAAGTGCAGAAGAGAGGAAGTGGTGTTTTCAAGGTTAAGAACTCTTTATTTAATAAATACGTGTATATCAGATGTTTGTAATGTTCCTGAAAATGTGGAGCATGTCATTATGAGATGTTGCAAATATAACTCAGTGAGGAATGTCTTACGTGACAAGATATACGAACTAGGACGGGGATGGAATTTGGAAGGAATTTTAGGGATGAGTGAGAAAAGGAGGGAATGTTACAAGGCCCTCTTTAATTTTCTTAAAGATACGAGGTTAGCTCGTAAAATCTATTTTTTTTTTGCTTTGCTTTGCTTTGTTTTGTTTTAACATTACTCTATTAGAATGTAACCTGAAGTATTAAAGCCCTGATATTACACACTCCGGTACAGTAGGTAGGTATGCACCTTTACACATTGGTTGCGATCTGCCATTAAAACCAGAGAAGAAGAAGAAGAAGAAGAAGAAAAAGAAGAAGAAGAGAGACGACGTCCACTAGAAGGGGCGTGGCTTCGCCTCTCTATTAAACAACAGCGAAGATCAAAACGCTGAATCATCTGACTCCCAGGACAACCAAGTCCAGCAGTCACGATCTGCTTTCAGAGACCGGAACAGGACTACTGGTGTGAACAATGTGGGGAAACAGTCACACTGGTGAGAAATCATACACGTGACCAATGTGAGAAAGCATTTACCTCTCAAAGTTACCTAAAAATCCACCGTGTTCACACTGGAGAGAAACCATACAGCTGTGACCAATGCGGGAAAGCTTTTGCTAAATGTAGTCAGCTAAAAGACCACCAGCGCATTCACACACGAGAAAAACCATTCAGCTGTGGCCAATGTGGGGCAGCTTTCGCACAGAAAAAACACTTAATATCCCATCAACGTATTCACACAGGAGAGAAACCTTACAGCTGTGACCAGTGTGAGAAAGCTTTCACCTCTCGAGGTGCACTAGAAATCCACAGATGTGTTCACACTGGAGAGTATCCGTACAGGTGAACCGTTATGGTTTCAAGGATAGGAATATGCTTGTATTTGGGGAGGGATGATGGGTTTTATTTTATGCACCTCTGTATTTTGCATATTTTGTGGTTTTCTTTTTTGTATGTATTTTTTGTTGTTGGACAGCAAATTGTACTTTTTGGCTGTATACTTTGTGGTGATTGGAAAATAAAGTAAAAATTGTATCACAAAAAAAGAACATGCTTGAATTTGAATATACTCCTTGAAAAAAATGTTGGATTTTCAACATAATCTGGGCCCTGTTTCAGAAAGCAGGTATAGTGAAAACTGAGTTTGTTAACCCTGAGGTGAGGGAAACTAACTTTTCAGTTTCAGAAAGAGAGCTAACTTAACCCTCAGGCATCAGTTTAATTTACTACCCTCTTAAGTCATTAAGGACAAAAATGTCCACTTCCAAAAAACAGC
>JAOVVB010272078.1:0-18057 GCA_028570985.1 Heterobranchus longifilis | reverse complement strand
TAATAAACTTTTAATCTACAAAAATAAAATGGACAGTAACATTACTGCAACAATGTTTTGGATTTGTATTATCAAAGTTTTCCGAAGTTCTCAAGATTTTTCTAATTAAGGAAATAATGAATTTTTCCGATCATTTCTGACACCCCATGAATGCAGTATTTAAATTTTGCTAGCGATCATGTGTGTTGATGAATCTGATGCTTATTACAACTGCGTTATTCAATCGACAGTACAGGCATTTAAGTGGCACCGAAATGAGGCACCGAAATTCGTGTTCTGTTTCGGTCCGGTACATACCGGTTATATACATGTAGGTACTGGTGCCGTATTGGCACCGGTTTTCAGTACGCAACCCTAGGTACTACTCACCTTCTTTGGTTTGTCACATGTTGTTTCTTCAAGCACAAAAAAATTATTTTTATATTCACTTTTCCTCAAGTTATAATATGGGTCTTTGATTGTCTGGGTAATTTAAGAAATTACTTGTTAGGAAAAAAAACTTCACTGTGCCTTGACATAGACTCTACAAGTCTCTGGAATGGTACTGATTGGATGAGCACCATTCTTTCCAAAGATATTCTCCCAGTTTATGTTTTGATGAACACACGTCTCCCACAGTAGAACGGAGCAAGTGATTATTTTTATTTTTAATTTATTTTTTTACCACCAGACTATATACCTTATATTTCTTCTGCAAACTTGTTGTTCTTTGCAATACGTTTGTATTACCCCCCAAAAAAAACAATTATTATTGGATATTTCACTAATTCATTCATTCATTCATTTATTTACTGCATTTCTTAGGCCACATAATTATCTATTAGGCTCCCTATTCAGTATTTATGCTCACAACATCTTGTATTACATAATATCATGAACAACCTACATACAGTGGGTTTAGCAAAAGAATCACTCCCTTTAAAATAATCATATTTAATCATATTTGTTGCTTTGCAGTCTGAAATGAAAACACACTTCTCTTGTTTTATTCAGCTGTATTTACTTAGTGCAACTTTTAACTTCCAAGTGAAAGGTATAAACACCAACATGACAGAAAATATTAAAAAAAAAACCTGAATCACTGATTTGGAAAAGGATAACACCCCTTGTAAAGAAAAATGACTTAAAGAAAAATGTAAACTCAATCAGGTGAAGCTAATCACCTTCTCAATGGCACATAAAGCTTTGCACATCTAAACTAGAACTGCTCAAGTTGAGCTAATTTTGGTGGTGATTGTGGACTGCAGTTTTCAAGTCATTCCACAGATTTATACATAGACCATGCAAAGACATTCATTTTTTTTCTCCTTCAACCACTGTGTGGTCAGTTTTGCTGTTTGCTTTTGCTTTGGTAAACCTTCTTCCCATTGACGACGTTCTGGCAGAGGGCAGCAAATTTTCCCCAAGAATTTGACAGTATTTTGCTCCATCCATTTTCTTTCTATCCTGATGAGTGCTGCAGAGAAACACCCCATAACAGACTCCATGCTTTACTGTAGGAATGGTGTTATTTGGATGGTGAGCTGTGTTGGATTTCCACCAGACATAACGTTTAGCATTGTGGACAAATATTAAAATTTTAGTCTTATAGTCTCACATGCGTTTTTGCAAAACTCAGTCATGACTGCATGTGGCCTTTCTTGAGGAGTGGCTTTTTCCCTGCAACCCTCCCATACAAGCCACATTAGTGGAGAATTTGTGATATTGTTGTCACATACACACAATAACCACTCTCCGTCATAAATTTTTGCTGTAGGCCTCTTGGCAGCCTCTTTGACCAGTTCCCTTCTGTCTCTTTCATCCGGTTTTGGAGTGACGTCCTGATCCAGAGAGAGTCTGTGTTGTACCAAATACCTTGCACTTCTTAATAATAGACTTTACTGTTTTTGCCTTTTGAATCTCTTGACTTGTGAATGTGCACATCTTTATTCCGGAGATCTTTTGACAGTGCCTTGCCACCCATACAGTAGTTGATTTTTTTTTTTGTTTCAGTTTCACTACCAGGGACTGAAATGCTCCAGATTTTCATGCTGAGCTAATCAAAATGACCATAGCTGATCATTGTTGAAAATCAAATGGCTTTGTGTCATCGACAGTGTGATTAGCTTCACCTGATTTAAGTTTTTGCATATCTGTAGACTGTGAGAGGAAACGCATCAAGCACACAGACCTGACATGGAAATCAAACCCAGGACCTGGAGGTGCTTGGCGACAGTGCTAACAATTTAGCCACCATGCTGCCCTGATTGAGTGTACAAGTCATTTTTAGGAGGGGTGATCTTTTCCCAAATGTTGATGTTACATTTACTTGGATGTTAAAAGTTGCACTGAGTAAATACAGCTGGATAAAACAAAAACTGTCTGTCTTCATTTCAGGCTAAAAAGCAACAAAATGTGATTATTTTAAAGGGGGGCAAAATTTATATAACCACTGTACATAGTTAGAAACATGCTCAGTACAACCATTATTTAATAATAACCTGTGTTGAAATAAAGTCCTTATTAAAGCAAAGTTTACAAAGTGCTTTGCAGAGAATAACATAATGAATCAAATTAAAACAGGGAGAGTACAATAAAATTAAGTCAGGGCATACTGTGTAGCCAAAAGTAGAAGAAGCCAGTGAGATAATGTGTAAATTAGGTAACAGAAAATTAGCTAGAGTCAAATTATTGAAAAGCTTAGCAGACTGAAATTTAATGAAAAGCTTATCAGTCGCTGGTTAAATGTAACCAGATTGCCAAGAGCCCTCGGGTCATAAGGAAAAGAATTCCAGAGTATTGGGTCATAATAACAGAAGGCTTTCTCACCACACTTTAGCCAGTTTGCTTGGAACAAACCTGTGTCTTTAGCCAACATATTTTGAACAAACAGGCCCATTTCACATTTTAGTGGATCCCCTGGGCCTCATCAGTGATCTTCCAGACCCAGGCCAGCAGGTTTGAACTAGGATGCAGCATAGTGTAACAGAGCATTTTGTAATGGAGCTCTTTGAACATGAGATAAAACAGTATCACATTAATCCAGATGAGTTGATTTCAAAAGGCATGTGTGACTGGAGTTCAAGTCAAACTGGGACTTTTGATCATGCAGAATAACAGAGCACAATTGTGAGAGTAGAAGCTCCCTTTATTTCTCTAAATAATTCCTTGCTACCCTAATGCACTCATCCCAATGTTTCACTAGTGCTTAGATAACATTGAAATAACTTGGAGCGTGGATAAGTTTCTCATAATCAGCAGGGTCTTGGATGTACTGTACACGGTAAGCATAAAGTTCTTGCCTGCATGCTTGGTTTCCTCTGGGTTCGCTGGTTTCCTCCCACAGTCCAAAGACATGCAGATTAGGCTAATTGGAATTTGCAAATTGCCCGTAGTGTATTTGTAATTGTGTGTGGGTGTGGATTAGCACCCTGTCCAGGGCGTTGTCTGCCTAATGCCCTGAGTTCCTAAGGATAAACTCCAGTCCTCCTGCACAAAATAAGCGGTATGGAGAATGAGTGAGTAAGAGTAATTTGGAATTACTCGTATGTTTTTTCCCTAGCATAGGTTTTGTGCTATATGCAGTATGTGTTTAAAATCACGGAAAGGATTTATACTTATCCTGTATTTCTGAGGCAGGTATACCTCAGGGTTTTTGTACCTTTAGATTTTGCAATTAGAGATTCTAAATAAACCCGCACATCATTTTTCTGCTCTACATTCCCTATAGGATGGATTTCTTGATTTATCATTGTTGAGCTGCAAAAATTATGACACTTCCAGAACTTAATGAGATTTATTTGATATCAAATAAATCAATAAATCCTTCAAATAATTATGTACTAAACAAAAAAGTCAAATAGCAAGCCAACCAATAACAATACCACTACTCATCACATATAAGAAAGTATTGTAAGAGTTTTACTGAACACATTTCCCTCCGATAGTCCAGCACTTACAGAAAATAACTGTCCTGTAATTCATAGTAGAAAGCTCGTTCAAAAATATTTTACTGCACAGAGACTTCAATAAATGGGGCGCTTATAAAGTTTGACTCTTGTCCTACTTACCAACTTGTTCTCCACTATCCTACAGTCGCTTAATGATCCTCTTGTGTGTTTAATCGAGCCCCTTTTTCTTCAATTATTTCTCACTATTTTTGTGCTCGTTGTTGTTCAGGGGATCGAATCTGTGCCAGTATGTATCTAGGTAAATGCAGTCAGGGCAAATTGGAATCAGAATGCAGTTCTAATAAATAACAAACGTCATAATAAATATGGATGGCATGCATCTCATTTAAGTTTAAAACAATAAAAATTTATAAGGAATACGTAGTTGGACAACACCTACTGTATTACCAGTGTTAGACGTTTGTTCAGTTTGACCCACTAAATATTGTTCAAAATCAGGAGATCCTTTATCTTCTTTCTTGAGTTACAGTGTTACCTTGACATACAAATTTAATCCGCTCAGGAGTCGAGATCATAAGGGGAAATTTTGTAATGCAAAACGCATTTGCCCATAGGAAATAATGTAAATACAGATAATCAGTTCGAGCGACCCAAAAATATTACCATTACCCATTAAAATCTAAATATTAATTATATTTTTGAATATGAAAACAAGCAAAACATTAAAAAGAGACATAAAGTAAAATATAAAATAAATAGACAATAAACCTCTATTAATTTAATTTATACTATCTTCTGGCATCGGGTGCTCTCGAATGCGCTGGCGGAAAGTACGCACGACTGAAATGATTTACACGGCGAGGCAAATTTCTTGCAAAATTTTATGTTCTTAAGGCCAGAATTCGCATGGTGGGGCGTTTGTATGCTGAGGTAGCTCTGTGGCTCTATGTTTGGGGTTGTTGTCTTCTTGACTTTGCCATCCATCTTGGCCAATGAGATCAAATCCTTCTTGAGTATGCTCCAGTACATGGATCCATTTAAGATTGTCTTTGATGATATGTAATGCGTTAGTACAGCTTGTCGCCCTGGATGCTCCCTCCCTGAGCATATGTTGTCCTCATGATCATACCTACAGAATATCTGTTTTCGGACATGAAGAACCGGATGTTATTTTTTTGCTATGATAAAAGTTCTGGTTTGTCTCACTGACCTTCCTTACTAGATTGAGATCCCGTTGTGAAATCTCGCATGCCTCACCTGTCCAAGGACGGTTAGTTGCGGGTCCATGAACTTTCCACTTACATATTATAGAATGAATTGTACTGACAGGAATGATTAAGGTCTTTTTAATGGCTCTGTAGCTTTTCCATTTGAGTGTTGTTTAATAACTTTGCCATTACAGTACCTCAGGTGCAATTTGTATGAGACATTTGGTTTCAGAGCAGTTATATCAGAACTTGAATTAGATCTCTCACACACACACACACACACACACACACACACACACACACACACACACACACACACACACACACACACACACACACACGGTAACTCTGCTATTTGCAATAATTCTAAATGTATGACTCTTTTGCTGTTTGTTTCCACTGAAATAATCTTTAAAGGGTTAGTTTGGATGTTTTGAAGTTCGGTTGTATGAAGTACTTATCCATAGTCCGTGTAATACCTACAATAGATGTTGGTCCCCCCAGTTTGGTGAAGCAGACAGGAGTCCTGAAATGTACTGCTGTGGATGGGGCCACACAGCGAAACATATTTTACCCACCTAAAAGTGAGTCTACCGCTACCTGGATTGATTAGTTAGTTTGTGTTATTGTATCCGAACTAACTCTTCAAAACACCAAAGTTAAAATACCTTTTGCTGTATGGCCCCGTCCACAGCAGTACATTGCTTAGCTTCCGTGTCAGGACTCCTGTCTGTTTCTCTAAACTGGGGGCCAATCTACTGTAGGTAATACACTGACTATGGATAAGTACCTCATACAACCCCATTTCAAAACATCTGAACTATCCCTTTAAAGGCTTGTAAAAACACATGGTGGTCCTTAGCATTAGTGATCACACAACACTATTGGATGGAGTGTACCTCAACAGGAGATTTTAAATGATATGTAACATGCTCTCAAATGTTTTCCTAAACCTGCTGATACTATTGTAGTTTTGTAAAAAATCAATTCTTGCCCCATCTCTCCATCTCTCCCTCTGTCCGCGTCCACTCCTCATTAAAGTACGACGGCAACGTGTGGCCTCAGGACGGACTCCAGCAGACACGAGTGAGCCGCGTGTTGCCGGATACGCGTCATGGTAATGTGTCACTGATACCGCTGCGTGGCAGTGAGAATGAGATGCGGAACAGCGTGGCAGCTTTCAGCCAAGACCCGCTTGCTGTGAGTGAACCTACCAATCACTGGGACTAATCTAAGCCAGGAAGCTCAATCTAAAAGCTACTGGCTAATCAGAGACATTCATTCTCAACTGGTGGTCCAGACCTTCAACCTTGATCCTCCCCGAAGAGCTGAACAAATGTGTGCTCGATGTGTAATGTGTACTTTACATTTGGAGGACAGGGGCCATATTACAGAAACTTCCTATCTGAAGTCTTAAGTTAATATAAGAAGCGTCAAAGATTGGATTTTTCCCAATATGGTGTTACAGAAGCAAATCCTAACTAACTTGCGGATTCCTATCTTATCTTACTTCATCATATCTTAGCTCAGGTTAGGAAATCTTAAATACTTAATCCAACATCAACTTTTATGTCTGTTACCTAGCAACCGACGCTATACTTTTCTCATCTCGCTGAACTAAACAACTTTGTAACCCTTGTTACAAAATACTGAAACATACAAATAATGGAGCACAAACAATGACGGGCAGTTAACTTCTAGACAGATGAGTTAGAGGGATTGGTAACATTTGTAGAGAAATCCAAGATGTTCTTTGTGGGAAATTTAGCCTTCAACAACGCTAACTCAGGAGATAAAAGAAAGAGAGTAAGCTAGGAGAGCAAACAGTCTCTGCCGTATCTGAAGGGTATCAAAAAAAAAGTACACTGACAAATGATGCGAAGAGGAAGGCAGCTCCGTTATGTGTAAAAGCAATAAGAGACTAATTAAACAAGTTAGTGAACACTACCTGCTGGAAAAGTTAAAGTAAGGAGAGCTTAACAGTTAATCCTAAAGTTAGGAGCGTTTATTTCAGATTTTGGAAAGTTAGGATGCTTGTGTAATGCACTTTTCCTATCTTAAGTTCGGATAGGAACATTGACTTAGGAACTGTTCATCTCAGTTTAAATATTTGATATACATGATTGGGCATGAAAAACTTTGCATCACATTCAGTACTCTTTCAACATTTGTCTTTTTTGTTATTTACTCTCTCCAAAAGGAGGACAGGAGTTGGGGGTGCCACCTGTTCAGAATCAATAATCTCTGTTTCATGATTCATCTTTGATTTAACCATCATGACAGAATCTGGGTTCTTAAACTGAAAACTAAAAAAAAAAAAACAGACTCTAGGGCGCTTCCTTGAAGTGTTTTCATGAGATTCCAGGACAAGAGAATAAATGACTAATTTGTGTCTGAGTCTGAAACTGTTTAAGAATCCAGATGATGTGAAGAGGAGGAGACAGCAGCATCTTCAGAATGTAGGAGGTTTGGACCGAGAAGCAACGAAACAGAATTACAACAAGAGCCACTCTGGTGAGGCTCTGCCAAAAGCATTGCTTCAAAACACCAAAGCCAACAACAGAAACACAGAATAACACATATGAAGTGAACTCGTGCCCGCAGGCGAAATATGGTCAACACTGTGTTTCACAGCACTGCTGCCATATCAGCTCACAGAGCTGTAACACTTGGCAAGAGTTTGTCAAACATCAACACCGTTGGTTTGTTGGACTACATTTCAAGCGCACTGACATTAAACCGGACCTGTTCTACAACATCAATATCACCCTCTCCATCTGTTCGCTTATTTTCATGGAAAAGATTGAGTGCAGCCATCCAAAATAATTCACTGTGCGCTCAGTCTTGGGCGGTATAAGACCAAATGTCCACAATGTGACGATGCAGTTGTCTCCTCCTGCGGTTTCTGTAGCCATCACACACCTTTCATCAGTTTGCTGCAGACTGCTTCACAATCAGTCTGCAGTTCCATTGGCAAAAAACACAATTCCAGGGTTGTTGTTGTTGCCTTCCAGGTATTTTGTATTGATCCTCGTCTTTTCAGTGTATTGACTGGATAAAATATTTGTTGGGAGCGTGAGAGGAGGTGTGATTGCTTTTGTGATGGGGCAGCGGCAGAAGCTGGATTTATGTGAGATGCGGGTGTGGAGGATTCACTGCATGTTGATGTGTCCAATTTTCAACGTGAATTGAAAGAGTAAATACTGATTGTGTGTGTGTGTGTGTGCGTGTGCATGTGTGACTCTCAACATGAATGCAATGATGTTTGATGTGACATTTGTATCATGATATATATCACAGATTCACCACATCTCCTTTCTCTTCTTCACACTTCTCTTGCTGTTTACACGTCTACCATCAGCACCTGCCTGCCTCTCTTTCACCCTACATTTCCCTCCTGTCTTCAGTCCATCACTGTCTTCACCTCGCTCTATTTCTACACCTCCCGGTTTCTCCATCTGTCCTTCTCCCTCCCCGTCATCATAACCCCTCTGCTGTTTATCTTTCAGCTCTTTAGAGATGTTCGATAATGGTCGCTGCAAGAAAGGTAAGACCGTTTAACCTGGATAACACACACATTCTAGATGTACCTTTTTTTTTGAAAATTAAATTAGTTTTGACTCACATGTCAGAAGTGTTTTCTATATTCTGTGTGAGCTGCATCAAGCTCATTGGTTGATGTAAACATGTGAGTCTTCCATGATAAAACCAGTGCTTGTGAATGTGAGTAGATGGGAACTATTTTCTCTTTATGGTTACATTTTTCACTATTATAGCTGTTAACACATGATGAACTTTGGGGTTCTGGACCAGTAATGACACAATCAATGAAGTAATTCAATTACAAAGAAGTATATTAAAAACAATACTGCTAATGCTCATCATTAATGCACAGTACATTGTGCAGAAACAATTAGTGAATTAGCCAGGCGACAGACAATTTATCATTTCTGATAAACCAATAATTGTTATTTCTCAAGCAAAAATTCTCAAAATTTGCTGGATGCAGCTTCTAAAATGTGAGGATGTATCACTTGTCTCTGTTTCATATCTTTGTAAGTTGAATATCTTTGGGTTTTGCACTGTGGGTCTCACAACACGAGCGATTTAAAGACGTCAACATGGGCTCTGGGAACTTTTGCTTTGCATCTTTCACCCATTTCTGACATTTGACAGACAAAATAATGAATGGATTAATTGACAAAAATCTATATAATGGACAGATTAATCAGCAATGAAAGTGAGAATTAGATGCAGCCCCAGTAGTATATATTTGGATGTGTATCTGCTCTCTTGACCGCTGCTTTCTGAGTCCACATCTTGGCAGCAGCCTCATATCTGGTTGCCATGGCTTCGAGACATATGTAGTCTGGATACAAATTTTAAGCTTGACTTTTCAGGGGAAAATGTTGTGAAACTGTTTTTAGGTGTACAGTAGGTGTATTAACGCTTCATGTTAGTTTCAGTCTGCTGTAATAGATTTTAAAAAAAAATTTAAAAAAGTACAAATGAATAAAATCTTTAGATGTGAGAGCACTGATTTGAATGCCTAACTCTGGATTTCTGTTCTTTAAAGGGCGGACAGTCGGCCTCAGATGACCTCGGAACATTCCAGTGACATCATCATTCTGCGACTGTAAGGGCCAGAATGACAGACACTCATACTGTATGGGGATTTATGCCCTTAAACTGCCATCTGCTCCTTTGAATATGAACTGGATCAAAAAGTAAACGGACAAACAGGATCACATGTAAATTATAACCGACACTGGCCTCCCTGCACAAACGAATCGTACTTGACCTGATGTACAGTAGAAGCAGCTCGGAGCTGTGGCATTCAAAATCAAAAGAGTGACAGTTTGATGGACTACAATCACTCGCTTCCAGCTCGATGTGCAGCGAGTCTGCGTCCAGCGTTCCACTGTTTCCATTGGTCAGTGGCATGTGACTCTATCACTGCGTTGCATTATGGGACGGAGAGAAACCTTCATTTCTTTAATGTATTTCAGAGAAGACTTAGTCGGGTTATTCTAGGCACTAGCATCGGGTGCTTAGCATTTTTTTTTTAAATAGAAGATTGAAGTTTATTGACCTGCAGTTGTATCTGAATCTGATTTATAATTCTGTGATGTTTTCAGCTCTCTTTCTGTACTATTGTTCAAAGAATTGTCGGGATAATCCTGCAGTTTAAAATTAAATAATTGCTATTGTAGGCAAAGCTGATGTCATAGGAGACAGTGACCTGATTCTGTCCAGAGTTTGTTCTACAGGGACCAAGTCCGGGACTGAGAGGAAAAGCTGAGAAATAACCGTATCTGTTACTCCGCAGGACATTTGTCTGTACTGTGCAAAACCTCGCATATGTGCACCAGTGTGCATACAGTATGTGTGAATATGTGTATGCGTGTCTGTGAGTGGGCAGGTTTTGTATCTTGTATGACATTTTTGGGGAGTGAAGGAACAAGAGGTATGTGCTGAAGAAAATCATTACTTTTCTTAAAGGAATACTTCACTCGCAAAATGACTATTTGAGTATCAGTTACTTACCGAGTGTTGCGTTGAATTCGGGAAGAAAACTTTGTTTTTGTCGCATGCCTCCACGGTGAACGGAGGATCCAAAAGCGGAGAAAAGTCTTTAACAACAGCAAAACTACATCAAAACATCAGTTTACAAACTCTCACACAACTTGTGCAGTATAATCCAAGTGTCATTTATCCAGACATATGCTCAGTACTTCCCAAACACATGCATTTCTCTAATACTGTTAGTATTAAACTAATAGTTTTCTTTGTGAATTCAACATAACACTCGGTGAGTATTTGGTGTAGAAATGATCATTTTGTGGGTGAAGTATTCCTTTAATATTAAAAGAAGAAAGTCAGTTGAAGGCAAAATGTTCTTTGCCAAACACATGTTGGAATATGTGATAAAATAAGAGAAGCACTTGATTTACAATTGTCTCCTATTCTGAATCAAGCACCTTAAGTAGGTCACATTTCAAACCATATTCAAAACAACGTGTTTTATCCTGGCCTGATTAGTAGTCTGTGCACTCTTTTCTGTCCTCTCTCAGTCCTCAGCACTGCCTTCTCTGTGTAGATCCTTTTCTGAACCCTGTGATACTTAGATATATAGTATATGTACATACATGGGTGGTTTTGTCATTAACCAGCAGTATTTATGAAGTTTTAGATTGTGAATTAGTCATATAGGAATAAACATGTCTTTTTTTGTTTGTTGTACACAACTTAGAATGTTTGCAACATATTATTATAGTTTGTTCATCAAAACAGGGTGCAGAAGTTCCATTGCAACATCTGTAAGCACAAGAAACAAATTAAAGTGCATTATAATCTTCTATCATTTGTTCCACTTGGATCCAAACTTGAAACAATCTGTATTAACCTGTCAGCAGTTGCTTTACCAGCTGCACCGTACTGCCCTTCGTCACCAGCTTGTAGTGTTGAGCCACCTGTAGGTTTCCCTTGTAAAGAAGATTTCTTATTTATTTGGACACCAGAGGACGCTGCATGCTGTGCTGGAGAGAGCTGCGCCTCTGCTGCAGAGACATCATGAAGGTCAGCTAAATGTTCAAATGTTTTTAACACTCTGTGTGTGTGCATGTGCGTGCGTGTAGTAACTTTATAGAAATTATTCATCCCTTCCATGTACTTTTTCAACATTGAATCACAGGGGTTGCACCATAAGTACTTTTTTGACACTGATCATCAGAAAAATGAAGTACAAATATAAATCACAAAATAATTGTTTGCACAAGTCCTATCAAATCAATTTTGGTTTCACCAGACTTCATTCAGAGATGGTGATGTGTGATATTAGACTCACGACAATCAAAGCGTTAACTATCTAACTAAACTAAAACTAACCAGCTAACTAAAACTTATCAGGCAGTCTTTCATTAGCTTGTCCTGTATACCTCCTAGAAAACATTTTTGCAGTTTGTGCCCTTTTAACAGTCAGCTGTTCTTGGCAGATTTCTAATTGTGTCATTTTCTTTCCGTTCTTTGTCATGATGGATCTTACTGCACTTTTAAGGGTAATTTAGACCTTTCAGATACAGGTGTATTTAATGAAGTTAGTTTTCACATCTGGGATTTTGACATGTGACTTCTGAAAACACTTGGCTGCAGCCATGGTGGGTGAATACTTTTTTAATTTACTAATTTGGATACATTTGTAGAAGTTTGTAGATACCTTTTTACATTGATCACTGTCCAAACCTTGTGAGTACACCTTTTAGAAGCAGTGCACGTTCTCTCTCTCTGCCTCTTTTCTTATTCTGTTACTCTGCTTTTTTACAGATTTTGCATCTCTAAAACTCTAGTCTTGTGGGTTTACCAAACAGTGCTGGGATAAAGCCTTACTTCCTGTCCGTACAGGAAGTCAGGACGTGGCACCGCCCAGGTCGATTGTGATTGGTTTAAGGAAATACAAACAGGCCAGGGATTTTTTTTTTAACTATCCAGGAGTGAAAACGCATTCAATCCAGACTTTCCCCCCAGCAGCGCTGTGGCTGCACGAGACTACTAAAACTCTAATAATTGCATTCAGCTAGTTGTGTATGCATGTCGTGTCTTTCCAAACATGCATATAAATATAGTGCATAGTCCTGTCTTTCCAAAAGGTCGATGCCCTCCAGCTCTGCTTTACCCTCGTGGTAATCCACTTGTTTTTTCTTCTGTGCTTTTATGAAATTAATGTACAAACACACAAACACACACAGTCAAGCTCTAATCTGCCCTACAGGGTAAGTGTGAATACAAGCTGGGCTACAAACACATACACAGACTGCACACTCGAATATATAGGGGCAGAAACTTTTCCAAGGCCTGCAGTCTTCATGGCAATGTCATGCTATAGCTGTAAAATCTAAGCCTATAGATGGGCTTCGAGGAAAAATGTCAGGAGTGTGTGTGTGTGGGTGTGTGGGTGGGGTACAGTGATCATAGGGAGAGCCCTGAGGAGTTCTCGAGTGTGTGTGAGTCATGGTGGTCCACCAGCCCTCCGTTCATTCTTCTAAGCAGAGCTGACACATCAGGGTCATTCTGTACCTCGAGACACACCGTAGAGCCCCGCGAGGGACTCGCACACAGGAGACCTTCACTATACCATTCACACACACACACACACACACACACACACACACAGGAGACCCACAGGGGGGAAAATGCACACACACACACACACACAGGAGACCCACAGGGGGAAAAATGCACACACACACACACTAAAATGGCCTTTACTCCATAGGTCATAGCAGCAGTTGCATAAAGGGGAGGGATGACGACAGATGAGTGTGGTTCAGAGAAGGGCCACGACTATAAGACAGAAATAAAGTCCAAACTGAGGAGATGAGCCTCAGGGGCGGACCTGCAGGGTGGCAGGGCGTGCCAACTGCCAGGACCTGCCAGCCCACCTGCCAGCTCCCAAAGAATTGTACAGTGTACATTTTCATTGAGCACAGTGTGCCACAAATCCTGAACCTGAACAAACAATAGGAGGCACAATGGCAGCCACCAGCCTCCCACAGAAATCTGGACATCCACCTGTGGGAGCCAATTTCCTTCATTTACACTCGGAGCACACGGCAGCAAGACCAGCGTGAGTGAGTGACACTTAAATTGGCTTGCAGTGCACGCTGTGCTGCATCAGCAGCTGTGGAGGCTTCTTTAATGTGAACCAGGTCAGCAATGAAGAGCATGTGTGGGTTTGAGTGCATTATGACAGACTGCAGACAGTGTTTGCTCACCTCTAGTACATTCTCAGAATATGAGTCAACAAACGACTAATGCAGGATTAATTAGTAAATAAACTAGTATTTATTGCCGTTCCATTTGCATTGTGAGCCAGACCGATATATCGGTCGACCGAAAATATTGGCCTGTCACAGACATATCGGTATCTATCCACATGTTGTCCGATATGTGCCAATATGAAAACTTCCTATACAGAACGTTTAATGCAGAAAACGATGCTTGGGTTGATTTAGAAATGGTGTCATTATGTAGTTCTTTATTTAAATGGTCGGCAATTGACTGACATACAGTACTATTAAGTTTTAATGTATTCTTTATTTTCGCAGTGATCAATTCTAGAATTGTTTGACGGTGTAATATATTGTATGTAGGCCTATAATGTATACTAATGTTAAATACTCTGTATTAAAGTTATTTGTTTAAGAAAGCAGCTTTCCTGATATAGTGCCTATCAGTGCAATATATATATAAAAATTTATATTGGCCACCATATCGGCAATCGTTTATTTTTCCCATCAAAAATCAGTATCAGTATCAGTCGGGCCCTAATTGTAATGCATTGTAAAGGTGTTTATATTTTCCACATACTCTCTCGATACTAACCATGCGTATTTGCTTCAAATTGGACATGACAGCAGCAAATACAGCACCAACCTATTTAATTTTGGTGTTTTTCCTTCCTTTATTCCATTTTCACTATAAACTGTAATCTAGGGGGAAATGTGAGGTGTTTGGCCACTACTGCTGATTTAATCAGGGAGCAAATCTTTGTCTAGATCCTGTGAACTTGTCACTAAACATGGTTGATGTATCTTGACACATGTTTGTAAATAGCCTGTGCCAGGGGTGTAAATATAGACTGTTGCACTGGGGCCCGTGGGGGGGGCCCTCTTCTGTCTCATCGTGTGCTATAGGCTTCACTTTAGTCATCTCTTGACTTCATATCAAACAGGAGTGCACTTGTGAGGTTATTGCATCGTAAAAGAAGCTTTCTGTTGAAATCAGCGGTCATTTCAGCACCGCAGTGAAATAGTCAGCTCCTCTGCTCTCAGGAGCTGATGCTTGTTTTCACGTTTCAGCACTTTGACCGTCAGAGCTCTGTCTAAGGCTCTGACAGCTTTCTCTTTGACCTCTCTACTTTCTCAATACAATAGAATTAGTAACTTATTCAACTGTAAAAGCCAACACATTGATGTTGGTAAAATGTACTGTGTAGATATATATGCCTAATGATGTGCGTGCGTGTGTGCGCGTGCTTCATAAGTAGTAAGTGTGCACTGGGGCCCGTCATAAATACTTCATTCCACTTGCCTGTGCAGTTCAACAAGTATGCATTTGAATTGCACTTTTTTCATTTTTAAATGCATCCATAAGCAGCTCGTGAAGATAATGGATTGGGAGAAATAGTTATGTTGATAATAGTCTGTTTTTGTCTGACAAAGACATGCATTTACTGGCCCTGCACCTGCAGTAATCCATGTCACTTTAGCATTTACATACACATGTCTGTCAATCGCACCAATTTGAAGAAAAGTATCCTGTAATTCTTATGTTAGGTATTGTCTTGGTTTGGATCTCTTTTTCTCCATCCACCATCCAATGGTTTATAAAAGCAAACAATACCCTGACCTGCTGTACAGCAGCTCATTAATCATGTACTGAACTCCAGCTATCTGTGGCATACTTTAGATTATAACCTACACGTTATATGTATATCTGTCATACCTCGTGTCCTTCATTGCACCTTCTACATGCACCTGCAGCGTTTAGCTGCATGAGGCATCCGTCCAGATTTGGATAATTACTCTACCTCCCTCCCAGAACCTGCTGTCTCCCCCTGTAACACTTTCTAATCCGCCACTGATGAGCTTTACACAAGTTCTGCAGATATAATCAACTGTTTGTTCAGTTCATTTTCTCCAAAAATCATTTCAACCTCAGAAATCTTCTGCTGTGTTGTCAAGGAAACCAGCCAAGCGAGCACTGATTACATCAAAGGTGTTGGTCCTGGCAGCATTTTGACTCTAAAATATTACCGTCAGAGGTCACACTGTATTTTATTTAATGTTATACTTCAGATCAGTAGGCTGTGCTCATGGTATCGAGCTTTTTCTTTCTCGTCGTGGTTACATCAGCAGCACACGTTGATTGAAGCCGCTGTCAGGGAGACTGAAGAGATGTGAAGAGACGTGTACAGGTGTCAACCTTCTGCAAGCCTTTTGTTTTTTGTTGTTGTCGTGCACTGGATCCTCGAATAACTTGTCATTTAGATTAAGATAATGAGACGTGAGATTAAAAAGTCAGAGCAGCTCTGTCGTGTACTCAGAACTTATTTTGGGGCTCATGCAGAAAAGAAAAGGTAAAATCTCCTCTAAAGGCAATAATATAGCAAATTGTGTTTAGTTAGTACAGTACAGTATTCTTCTTTCCTGACTATGTATAAAACATAAACTCTAATTTTCTATTGGCTTAGATTGCCTATCAATTAAATTGAGATGATCATCATGTTCACCTCAATTAAAGGGCTTTTGAGATTTAAAAAAAAAAAAAAAAGGGTCAGGAGCCACTTTCATATCACCATCAGTACCGGAGAGACGGAAACAAGATGGTGGAGAGATAACGGCAGCTGGAGAGATGAGAGAGAAGAGAGAGCTCATCCCAAGAGACTGTAGCTAGTGAGCAAAATACTGATGCAGAAATGAGCCAAATGATGTTTACATAAGACCTTAATTAATGAATGCAGTGGATCATTATAGCAACCCCTTCAGGTCAGCAGCCAGATGCAAAATACGGATTAGAATTTAGCATGTTTACCTATCAAACGTACGGCATATTTAGACTCATGTTTTATGTCAACAAAAAGAAAATGAAATGGAGAAATTGATGTAGAGCATTAGTACAGTTACACACCATCACCAAACCAACACTTATGGTCTAATCATGTTCAATTCTGGCTGATAACAACAAATGAAAAGACTGAAAACACAACATAAATGTCAGTACTGTTGCAGAAACAAACAGGGACTATACATCTCTGTGCATGCCTATAGAAGGCTTTCCACAACAGCTGACTGCTGAGATCAGAAAACATGGGATTCAACAAGTTGTTTAGATGTGGCTCCCCTTCCTATGTCACATGCAAATTCATTAGAATATACCGCCACCCCATTTGAGTATCTCCACCCATGTCTTGAGAACTACCTTTGCAAAGGTGTGCCATATTGTTTTGCAGGCCAGTCAGAGCAGACTGGGCTTTTTTGGGAGGGGGGCTTAAAGAAACAGGTGCTGAAACAGGTGGGTGAATACAGGTATACTCAAGTATAATCCCATGATCTCATGGGAAAGCGTATAAATAGCATGCCACTTTTTGCGAGCCGCATTTTATGCTTTTTGCGTGTCATTTTACACCCTGTTAAAATAAGGATGCCTGTTACTCAAATTAACTTACTAATACCAAAATCAACGGTTACGTTAACATTACTCGTTTCACATGTAACATTGACTCTTCTGAGTCAGAGTCCTGTGTTTGTTGGATCCACCCAGCCTACACGTACTTCTCAGTCTTCATACTACGTCTCCTTACTTCCAGAGTAGTTGCTCTGAGCGTGTAATATTGACGCGGATGGGTTTACAGTTGAAAGTGTGACTATAAAATGCAAAAAAAAGCAAAAAAAAAGCGTTGTGATACCACGCAAAATGACTTAACAAATTGTGGTGTTATTTGGTGCCTGTGTCCAGTCATCTCTTTAACAGTAAGACAACAGGAATGAGGAGACCTTAAAGTGCTCAGAGGAATGGAAATTTGAACATCTACAATTCTATGGCAAATGATATGACCAAAAGCTCCACAACGGCTGCTAAATGGGCCGTGAGGTGAGGTTGTTTTGTCGGCAGCAGAATCGCAAATCTCAGAGAAGCCGATATCTCCAGTAATTTCAAGGTTTTTGAGCAGCAACACCAAATCCCTGCATACAATAAACACACACTGCCTGCTGTCTGACCTTCAAGATGAAAGTACATACAGCTTCTCTGAGGGCTACGAAATATTAAAGGAACATGAAAAAAGGTAACGGCTACTTATAAGGCCTGCAGTGATTTAAATTATGTAGCTGTTTTTTTATTTCCTAGTTCTGACAGCAAAATAATGTTCTCCTTATCCCACTCTATACCCACAGCTGTTT
>JAOVVB010272070.1:0-18058 GCA_028570985.1 Heterobranchus longifilis | reverse complement strand
AGTATCTTACATGCCTCAATCTGTTGAAAGTCAGTTAATCTGCTAAACAGCTATTCGGCATTTTCCTGTTTCTCCCCTGATGTGACCTCACGTCTTTCCCCCCAAAAGAAGCCTCTGTAATGCCACGAGTTGTGGTGCAACAAGTTGGTGCAACCAACTTCACAGCAACTCTTCAGCATAGTGTTAATAATTTAAACCGATTTGTTTAAAGCAGAAATTTGGAGATTTGTTCAACTTTCTTTTTATGCAGTTCTATGGGGGGCGCGGGATTGTTTTCCCATAGAAGGGGGCGTGGCAATGAGACAATGCTCTGTGTGACGTATTGCCGCTCTGATGTATTGAGAAGTTCTGGATCTGGCCTCATGCCCCGCACACCACCGCTGTCATATTTACGCTATGGAGTGCCCCAGCCACAAGTTGACGGGATTGGCTCCTTAGATTTGTGATGTATGAAATCCTGGATGTCTGAATCCAGAATTTTGAGACTGTTATTGGCACACTGCAATTTCAAGGTGGAAATTCTCAGCCATCATATAGACATGTTAACATGGTTAAAGTGCTCAAAACTTTCAAGAATGCATCTGACCATGTTACCTAAAGTAAGCAATGATATTGCATTAAATATGAAATTTTAACAATAATTTGCTATGATATGCCAGTGTATGGCTGTATAATCATGTAAACCATGGGGGCACCTGTAGCACCATAGCTCCTTCTGTCTGTTTTTCAAAATGTCCTTAAGCAAGACTCCAAATAGCTCGTGATGTGTGTGTATGGGAAAAAATGTGAGTCACTTTGGACAAAAGCCTCTTCCAAATTAACGTAATATAAACCACCACAGCATTTCACTAGAAGCCACCAGAGGTCTCTCCTCTCACATTTGACTGTCAGACATCCAGAAGAAGACACTATATTCAATTTACACTTGCTTGAATATTCTGCATATTAAAGTAAATGCAATACGTCTTCTTGTGTCTTCTCTTCTTCTTGTGCAGAGGACATCCAGTGCACCTTCTACTTTCAGGGAGATTTCCTTTATAGCTCAGCTCATGAAATATTGAAGAGGAGTGTGGTCTCTAGGGGACACAAATTACTTCAGTATGCAGCTTGCAGCACATTAGCAGACTTGTGATTTATACTGTTCCTCTAATCAGGATGATATAACATAATTGCTTTGTCTGGGCTCGGTGTTTGCTTCCCACAAGATAATTCTGGCTAATTTTTATCCTGTTAATTTGGTCCTATCTGGTGTGATGGCTTTCCAAGTCTAAAGAGTGTTTTCTGTGCAACTATTGATGGGAGTGATGTGAATCAAATTAGCATTGTGTTGAAGGGTGCCATAGAGATAGTAATATATATCTCTTCAGTGCACGTTAGATTTATTTTACGTGGCTCTTTTGAGAGAAAAGCAGCACTTACTGGAAGTATACAGTAACCAAATCTAGGATGACACAAATGCTGTCCTGACACTTGATACACATTAACACATCACAAGGTTTTATATTCGTCTGACAAACACACATCCTTTTTTATCCACCGTCTTCTGTCTGTAACATCTGTGGTCAGGCCTACGTGCTTCACAATAAACAGTCTTTGACTTTGAACTTGTACTTACTGTGTCACCCCCTTTCATTCATTATGTATTGTGTAATGTATTATGTCACAGGCTGTTGCATTTTATGCCTCTCCAAGCTTGATAATACTGTGGAAAACTGCGACTGCATGAAAGTGTAGGCACAAGGTCAGAGTCTTGAGTTTGGTGTGCGTTTACTTGATCAAAATGGAAAATAGAAGCAATTGTGATTCAATACAGAGCCACCTAGTGGTGCAATGCATTTTGGGATAGATTTCCCAATGTTGGAAGTGTAATTATTTTTTGCTAACATGATAACATTCATTTTGTAATACCGTCTGTAAATTAATTTGGGAAACAATGTAATCATGCTTTAAAGTAACATTTTTTATATTGAATGTTTGATATCTTATTTATTTATTTTTTATTCTAGCCTGTTCTCTATTTCTCCATATATAGAGATACACTGTAGTATAATGCACATATTTTACATACCGGTATTTATTTATATTTTCCACATATAGGCTAGAGTCGCTATATATTGTAGAATGTACATATGTTTACATATTTCTATTTTATTTCCTATTTCTATTTGTTCTTAGAATTTCTCCATATATTTTTAGTCTATAATAGAGCAAATGTAACAAAACCCAATTTTCCCCCTGGGATCAATAAAGTATTTGGGATTTTGATTCAGATTTATTACCTATAGGCTACATTTCAACATTTGTGCTTGCTGCCTTTTAATTTGTTTGTCTTAATATTTTATATAATTTGATGAAAAGCACTTTGAATTTCATTGTATGTGTGAAATATGCTATACAAAGAGTATTATTATTATTATTATTATTATTATTATTATTATTATTATTATTATTATGCTATATATTCAATCAAACCATCAATCAAACTTTATTTATACAGCACATTTCATACAAGTTAATGCAGGTCAAAGTGCATCATGACTGACAAGCAAATGAGACAAAAAAGTATAGTATAGTATTCCTGTAAAACCATAAAGAAGACAAAGCAATTTAAAATAATTTAAGACAACTGAAACCAGAGACCAATGCACGCGAGACAAGAAAATGTTAAGAACATAATTAAATCGATTAGTATAGTAAAACAGAGCGAGATAACTAAAGAACTAGATAAAGAGACAAAGCAAGAATAACAATTAGCTAATAAGATAGATAATGAATAAAATAAGATAGATTTAATAGTTTTAATAATAGAAATAAGAGATCAATGCTAGACTAAGAACAAAAAAATACAAAATACAAAATACAAAATAATAATAAATGATTGATCATAAAATGTTGATAAAAACAGAAAAGAGTAAAATAAATAATACAAATGATAATAAAATAAGTAAAATAAGTAGGCTATAAATACTAAGACCACAGATTATAAAACACTAGCCCTACATAAAATATAATATAGGCCTGTTATACATATTTAAGGTGCTCAAGTTATATATGTGAATAAACGTAGCCTATATATTCTGAAAATACACATATATCATAAAACATTGCATATATATTATATATGCAATGTTTTCTGATTTAACCCTGTAGATCTGTGCATTGATGTTACATCATCACTGATAGGGGGAGGTGACAGGCAATGTGAGAGAGATGATGTATGATTACAATAAATAATAATAATGACAGTGAACACAATAGACCCACAACTTACTTCAGAAATAAAAATAAAAGTGCACATCTCCGCTGTTGGGGAATATCTAGTTAAAATGCAGAAAAGTTGATCTCAACAGAGCCGGTTTGAGCAGCGGTCCCTCCCATCATGTATGGTCCCTCCTCGGAATGAAAATAGCCACCATGTGTTTGGTCATGTGACCACGCTACGTGCGCAGAACGACGTGCGTGACGTCGCGTTGTAGGCTTCGCTAGTTTCCTCAACCAAACACTCAACTGATATTGTGTGATAAAAACTGGAAGTCAGCCGGTGGACGAGGGGCTGTTTTAGTCAGAAAAAGCACACGATCCCCGCGGTCCTCGTCGTTATAAACAAACTCAGTCGTTTCTGTGCTAAAAGGTGTCTTATTAGCGAAGAAGACGGCGGAAATCCTTGCTTTTAAACCCACCAAAGGCTGGTTTTTATTTTGCTGTGGCTGTCGAAAGGCGGGGAATACAAAGCGACGTGTTACATTTTGGACTCATTGAAGCAAAAACGGGATTACTACAAAGCCAGTTCGTGCTGCTGTGACTGGTCAGCGATAGTACATGGATTATCTGGTAAGTAAATTGATCTAAATGTTGTAGTTATTTCCAATGAAAGGCTGCTTCTAATGTTTGGTGTCTTGCCAGCTGGGCTCCCTATAATCACACAGTGATGTCCATGGATATCCCCCAGCTGTGTGACCCACAACAATTAGGAGTAGTACTGCATGTTTTTGTATGCTAATGTGTCAGGTCTAGCTTGTAGCTTTTGCAGATCAGTGTTTTGTGGACAATGCCTAACTGGTTAACCCAGACTCCCGATATGTTTACATGAGAAACACGAGGACTACCAGACAACTATCTGCATCCTTGGTGTGTTAGCTGAGTTATGTATGTCTGTAATCATATGTATGTTGCAAGAAGCTGTTATTTTCCACAATACTCACTGTTGCTACTGAGGACAAAGCTGCACTCTGTGGTGGATTAGTGGTGTTAAAGGAGACATATCATGCTCATTTTCAAGTTCTTACTTGTATTTTGGGTTTCTACTAGAACATGTTTACATACTTTAATGTAAAAAAAACCACATTGTTTTCTCATACTGTGTGTCCATGTACCTGTATTCACCCTCTGTCTGGAAAGTTCTGTTTTAGTGCCTGTCTCTTGAGCCCGCCTCCTGAAAGACCCTGGTCTACTCTGATTGGCTTGCAAGAAAAATATGGCACGCCTTTGTAAAGGTACACTGATAAAAGTATCCTGCTTGATCTACTTAAATATCCTGCTTTTTCAACTTTTTGCGTCAGATTATTATGTAGATCAAGCAAGGCTCTTTGTACAAACTACTTACATTTGTATAAGTAAAAAATACATTTGCCATCAAATGTAATTATAATTGTTTCAAACCACACTTGGTTGATTGAATAATTAATTACACCTGCAGTTTTCTAGGTGTCACAACACTCCCAATGTATGTGCATAAGCACTGAAAAAGTGAGTTTTTTGTGATATGTCCCCTTTAAGGGGTCATTGGAAGTGTGACATGCAGTCTATAACTTCAATAGTTTGAGATATTAGTCCCCTGCATATTTGTAATACCTGTGACCAAAAGAATGATTAGAGTCCAGACCACTGTGCCAGCTTTAGCCCATGGGAGATTATGGTTTAGGGGCCTTTGCCCACATTGTAGGGGTGAGATGGGTGCTGCTGAAAAAGTAACAATAGAGAGGAAGCTGTATAACTGAAGGCTTTCCCTGGGAATTAGTAAAGCCACAGGAAAAAAAAGAGTACACAGACATTGTGCTGTCATCTCACAAGGAAGGCAGACAGAGGGACAGTGTGAAATGCAGAGGAACTTGCCCACCCAGTGTTATCAGCTTGTTTATAAAGGACCTCCCAAGATGTGGGACCTAAAAGGAACTTTGAACTTCTGCTTCATTGAGACATTTCTTGAGTCAAGATTACAAAGTCCTATCCAGCAACTGGCACCAGAACAGTTATGCTGTAGTTGATGCAAACTAGGGCTGGGCGAGAATTCAATATGATGACTTATTGTGATGAAATCATATGTTGAGATCATTTTTACACAATTACATCATCTAAATTGATAATGACAAGCACATACTAACTTAAATTTCTCAGAAAATCTGATGTGTATTTGTGTGCAAAGCATGTAAAAATAGCCAGTGTATAGCTGCAAAAAAATATTCTTTTTTTTTCTATATAAATTAACTTGAAACTGAAACTCTAATTTTGCTCATTTTGCACTAAAGTTCTTAATAAAATTAGATAATGCTCAGTACTTCTCCTCTGTTAGAAGTATATACAAAAACTAGGCTTTACCAACATTTCATAAAAACTATTTATTGATTAAATTACCAGAAAACATGCAATATCATCGTGATATATATCCTAGACTTATCATTATCGAGATATGAAATGACCTATATCTGGATAGAAGATTATGGCCATATCGCCAAGCCCGAATGCAAACTGATTAATGTCTGTCTTGTCTGTGGTTCTGGCCTTGGAGTAACAAATCTTGTGGTGAACAAAGGGGACAAAAGTGGCTCATTCACAGTTTCATGAGTAATTCTGTAATCTCAGTTACATTAATGGAAAAGGTGGTATTTTTGTCAATGGGACGACACTCGTGATATGAAATGATAGAAATTGATTTCGCCCTCAGCTCTCTTCTTTTTCTCTTGGCAAAGTGCAATAAGCTACAACCACTAAGTAGGAAAAAAAAAATTCCAGCATACTTGCTTGAGGATTAAAGATTTTCTGTGACAAACATTTTTTTTGCAGAAAGCACAGCTGTAACTCTGTGGACTGCTGGAGCTGAGTGCTTGGCTGTCCTCTGAGGTCAGGCACTCAATAGGCGCAGGGCCTCCTTTCCTGCTGTGCAACACTGGAGACCTGGCACAAAACCCAGGCCAAAACTATGTCTCTCTCTTCCCTATAAATCAATTGAAACTTGCCACTAAACGCTTGATAAATGATGCGAGTCTTATGTCCTGCTCATGCCTTTAGGTAAGGTTTTAGATCAGGTAAGCCAGAGGGTATTTGGGATGAACAGCAATGGAAGCACACAGTTATTGCACATTTACTGCACAATATATTGCTGTTTTTATTGTCATCGCAATATCAACTTTAATATTTTAGCAATAAACACATTGCAAAAGACTGCGACATATCGCGAAAGACACTCAGGGATTTCTTTGAGTTAGTTGAGAGTATTGGTAGAAAACTGCTCTTTAAAATGTAGGCTAACTATCCATGCCTTTTGTAATGAGTTCAATTTGTTCAATTAAATGTCAGATATAACTTTCAGTTTTTTTAAATTCAACAAGCAGGTTGTTGTATTTAGCAGTATACTGAAAGGCAGAACTGATATGACCATTTATTGATCACAAGTAATATCGTAATCGCAATATTCAACAACGTTATCGCATATATTTTCCTCACATCGTGCAGCCCTACTGGGTAATAACCGTTTGAATTATGACTGTCTGACTTATGGTGGATTCTGTTTCAGCTGGCATGTTGAAGGACTGTACTCCTGCATGGTCAGCACAGAGTTAAAAAAGACCACACAAAACAGCAGCACCACTGACAGAGGAATTTGGTGCTAGCTGTTGCCATGACACAGCCTTACCAAATTACAAGTGCACTGTGTGTCTGACTCTCGGACCCTAACTTGTTGCAGATTTCACCAGACAGGACACATTGAATGTGTTGTGTGTGACATCAAAGTGAGGGCACTTTGTATGTGAGAAAACCAAACTATGGCTGTATTGTTAATTTCTAAAACACATAAGAACATACAGCATTATGGGGTCTTTCTTACGTTTATGCTTGTATATTTATACTGCGCCGATTCCATGGCATTATTTGTGCTGCAGTAATTGCTGGAGGCAAATTCACAGCCTGTAGGCCATTTCTTCAATCTTACACAACATTTGCCTCTTTTGAAGAGATTACCAGCTAGCCTATTTATTTCCGCTAGAGTGACTAAACCCTCGGGTGGACTGACATTCAGATCTTTTTTGTAGCTCTGCCCTAAAGGAAGCCAGAGCTGCAAAAACAAATTCTATGTAAAAGAAAAACAACAACATTAATTTTTGTCTGGTGTAGATAGAAAACGCAGTATGGTTCTTGTAGAATTTATATTATACCAAAGATTCAGTGACTGCAACCGCCAAGCGCTGACCTCAAACCGCAGTGATGGGTGTGACAGATAACTGGACAGAGCCTCATCTGCTGGCTGGCCCACACCTCTCCCCGGATCATGTTCACAAAGAACAGACAAGAGGGACATTTTAGGGACACGCAGCTAACGTTTTTTTGTGAGAATGTGTTGTAAGAAATCTAATTATATCATTGTCTCTTGATTTCAATTAAACAATTGCATTGAGGATTTTGTTGATTGACTTGTCTTGGATGCATTTTTGCTGCTAAACGTTTGACGTGCAAGTGAATGAATAACATTTAGTTTAAATATTACTCATGGCAGTGGAAATACATGCTAATAGCTAAAGCTTTTTTTTCTGGGTGATGTATAACTGAGCCACATATAGCCACATTATGCTTAGACTATTGCTTAGATTATGATTGGATGTTGAAAGTATCATGGTTGGATTTTTATACTGTTAGATTATTACTCGGTTACAATGTTGATGATGCTTGTTAATAAATAGGTATTGTTTAGTCATCTCCATCACATGAAAATTAAGCAACATAATCTATGAATTATTGACTACCCAGGAGTCTTATCTCTCTTTGTGAGCTCTTATTTGGGCAGGATTAATATATTTTGGATGGATATATGAAGGTTTCCATGAGATCGCTGCAGTTCTCACACAGAATATCAATATTACACAGCACCAGGCCTTAAAGCCTCAGTCTGCAGTTTTACAGTGAAGAACACATTCCCAAGATATGATTGCTATCATTATACTGAAAATATTTGAGTAATTCACACCACTACAGGAGTTAACAGATGAGCATATGTCTGTGTTGTTCCACAGAAAATTAGCAGCATGCAGCATGGTACATAATATTAAAAACTGTATTTTTTCTGGCTTTATTCGATAGCAGGCAGACAGAAGCAGACAGTTTCCTGAGAGGGACATGACATGCAACAAAAGTCCTGGACCGGAACCGACCCGGGGCAGTTATGTGGTATGCGCCTCAACCATTCGGTTTATCCATTCAACACTATAAGATCACACCTCCATGAATATAAATTCTTAGTCAAAGCCTGCATGTGTTTTTGGCTGACTAACTTCAGAGCGGATCTCCTGTCCAAGGGCACACAGCAGGCTACAGCAGACTGACATCTCGCCACCACAACACAGAGGAAAGAGAGCTGATGGGAGGTGTTTGGCAGCATATGAATACAGCTTGTTAGCCTATGGGATACAAGGCTGGTGTTACTTTTCCGCTCAGTTTTGTCCCCTATCTGACCATGTTTTCCACACCTCGCCAAGCTCTTTCTCAGAGGCAAACAAAAATGACCTACTGTATGCAGATAAGAGAACAGTCTGACAAAAATATTTCAACAATTGTGCTAATTCGGCTAATCATTTACTCAGGTTTACTCGGGTTTAACTTTGAATGCTTTATGCGATTTGATAATTACATAAAGTTTGGTCAAGCTGGCCACGGTTCTTTAAACCTGCCCTTTTATTTAAAGTGCACAGCCTCCAGCTGTAATGTCAAATACCTTTTGTGAGCTCAACAGCATTCCTGAAGCCCCGTCCCTGATTTTAACCTGCCAGCAGCATGTCAGCCGGGTTTGCTGGCGAGCTCAGTGCAGTGATTCCCTTGTGTCTGTGGAGAGTGCTAGTGAGTCAGCATCTTGGGCTGGAGCAACATCAGTGTTGCTGTTGGAGATAAGGGAATATTTATGGTGGTTTCATAATGCTATGATCATGATCAAGCACAGGCACTTTCAGTTCCTTTTTATATTGGCATCCACATACGTCGATGGACCATTGCTCTAACGAGGCATTAGTGAACGGATTTTATGTTTTTTTTTTTTTTTTAATTGCATTTCATTTCCTTTACTTTGTCTCGAGCCATAACCGCTCGTATTGCTTTTCCTCACTAGAAAAACAAATATGACAGGGATAGGTGGAGGGCTTTGTTGTCATTGGTTTCCTGTTCTGCTCTTATTTTATTTGAAGAGTTGTGGGATGAGTCCATAAAAGCATAAACAAATGCAGTTTGGTAAGCAGAGCTTTATCAGGGACTCAAGCCTATAGGAAAGCATATATTACTGACCTACAGTCAGACTGAATAAACTACTAATAAAACATGCTGCCTTGTTGCATGAGGTGCTGCATTATGAAAGAAGATATCTATTGTACAAGCTGTACTGTGTATAACATGCACTGTGTTGGATGCGATTTGGAAAGGCTTTTTGTTCTTCTCCTTTTTTTAGGGGAGGCAGGAAAAGAGAAATATGTGACAAAAGCTATATAACTGTAACCCTGGAAGTCTTACTTCTGTGATACCTAAGCAGTTGAGACATCATCGTGCTTAAAGCAGATGAAAAACAAGAACATGTTGTCAAGTCAAGTCAAGTTTAGTTTGTGTAGCCCAATATCATGAATCACAAATTTGCCTCAAGGGGCTTTACAGCACAGGACACGCTCTGACCTTAGACAGAAGGAACCCCCCCCCCCCCATCCCCCCCAAAAAACCTTTAACCTCAAGAAGAGCAACTGAGCAGGGATCCCTCTCCCTGGATAGACAGACTTGCATGTGTACTGACATGTGTACTGCATTAACCAACATATAATAAAGATTACAGTACAATCCAATTAAGAAAAATAATAATAGAATGGAAACATATATGATGTGTTTTGAGTGACAACTTGGTGTGCAGTAGGTTTTACTATTTGGTTTCTTTATAGGCCTAATCTAAAATATATCTTTAATTGTTCAGCAGATGACTTAAAAACACTCACGATGCTTTCAAACTTTAAATGACTGCGATATCATATTAAGGTAGAATCCCAACATATAAACGTTTGTTTATAGCACAGTTAAAATTTGATTCTATGTTGCACGCAGTAGTGTGACGTTTGCAAAGAATTTAATCAATTTGAAATCGAGGATATACCTGCTGCTGGTGTTATTAGTTGTCACGTAGCCTTATTGCATTACAGTTGAGTGCGATGGTTGCAGTAACTGTTACTACACATCTGACCAAAACAACATTTTGAACATGACTCACAGTTCTCCCTGAACAGACAGACTTCCGACAAAGCATCCCACAACAGTTATCGAAATCCCTACAACCTCTGAGCTCCAGTGGTCGATCCCTTCATCCTCCTCCATGCATAGAAAGCAATACTCCATGAAGCTACGCATACAGTATGGGCATAGTGTGTGGGTGGGTAATGGTGACTAATCCAATTTGTCGTCTCATTCTGGATCCCTAGTTGTCACTGAGCCCTTAATCTCTGTGGAGAGAAGATCCCACAAACTAATCTCAAGCTTGTGTCTGTCCGCTGATCCTTGTGGCAATAGTGTTTTATCTTTCTATGAATGAATCTGGGGAGTAGACACAAGACAACCTTCAATCATGCTCATCTGCACGCTTACAAAACCCCTCTGTAAAGCTCCAATCTTAAAAAAAAGAAAAAAAAGAAATGGTTTGTGGATATGAGCTGCTGACAGTGAGACATTGAAGGGCTGGACTCATGTTGTTGACCTGACAATGTTGTGCTCAGCTATACTCCTGATCCTCCTCCGTCCATTCATTTACTCCAGAGGCTTGGCTTGTTTGTTGCCGGGGGTTACGCTTGTTGCTGAGCACAATGTCGGAGCACATGCAGCTCTCCCTTGCCTTGTGCAGGATTGGGCTTTACACGGTAAGAAAATGCATACATGCTGCTATCGGTTTGCTAGAGAACGGCAGGGATGTGCTGTGTTCTGCGCGTGCTGGATTGAATGCTGTTAGTTTCACCGTGCTTTAATCTTTCCTTGTGTTTTGATACTGACCACGCAACAGAGAAGCGGCAGCCCCTGTTGCTTGGTCACTGAATGGAGAGTGCGCTCCGTTTCATTGGAGGGGGTGTTAACATTTAATATTAAGGTGGAACAGATGGACGTCAGTATTGTGAGATTTATATGAAACCTACAGAGAACAAGCTGTCTTTGTTTCTATTCTCAGAGAAACAGCCTGTTACTGAAAGATAGATTATGGTCCCTTTTTTCCTGCAGCTCCTAGCAACTGGCTTGGTCAATGGTTGTAGGTCAGGCAGTCTTAAGTACAGTGCAGTTATGAATGAACAGAGCCATAAATATTATGCCACAGAGGCCATGGCGGAAACATTATTGAAGTTTTTGTTTTGTTATTACACTGACACTTGTGTGAGAATGGTTAAAAGATAATGTTGGGTAACACTGCAGTATTTATCGGTGATAGTTACCATTAAATGTGCACTCAACAATGATCAGAGGGCCCGTTAGATACTGTAGCAATTTTGAGTGAAGAAAAATGTAACTTGGAGGATAATTATTGCCTTCATGATTTTTTTGTGCCATGTTTTTAAATAGTTGTATATTAACCACAGCTGATGACTCATGTTGCGTATTGTCAGCTCCCCTGTTATTCCCTGACCAGCTGGTGAAGCTTTCTCAATGAACATCAACAGAGAGGCTTATTTTGAATAGGAATGTTTACCATTAAACTATTTCTTAATGCGGGTGATCCATATTTAGTAGTGGTCGACTGATATGGGTTTTTCAATGGCCGATGGCGATGCCAATATTTAGAGAGCAGGGCGGCCGATGGCCGATTTAGAGCGCAGATTTCTTTTGTTTTCTTTTGCATCTGATAAAATAGCTTACAACAATTTAAAAATAATAATAATAACAAATGTGACACAAAATTGCTGAACTTAAACACTGAACAGTTATTCAGCAGATAGCAACATCTCTTTGTTTCAGAAATGTTTGCATAAATAAAAAAACAAATAAAAAAAACAATGTTAGGCTGCACGCAGATGTGTCTGCACACATGTTCTGTTTAATCGGCCTTGTGATTTGAGATCAGCCGATGCCGATTACCTCAAAATATACTTTAAGGGCAGCTGCAGTATGTACTGAAAGTAAAAAGTATGAGAAGCAAATGTGAACCTTTTGTACGTATCATGGTTGTTTGTGTTTTGTCATTTCATTATGTAAGTTATAGCTGTGTGTCAGCCCCCCCCCCCCCCACACACACACACACAGAACAAGGCAGCGTTTAATCTGAGTTTAGTCAGCGGGGACAGTCATCAGTCACATCACTTTGACATGACCTGTATGTATTGACTCATTTATTTTCAAATAAAGAATATAAATAGCCCCATCAAAGCCATATTAGGCCTCAAATGAATTTTGAATGCAGTGAGTCACTGAAGTAATACTGAAAAGGTCCTCAATTGGAAAACTTTCTCACACAGAATAATTTGATTTGATCTGAGAGAAGAAATCCTCCTGACTGAAAAAAAAAAAAAAGAAGCGATTCTCTGCTTATTTCAAGCTGTCACTCATCGTAATGTTAAACTTCGCTGGGACACATAAACACATAACTTACTGCGTATTAGCATAAGTTTATGCTCCGGATCCGTCCTTATTTCTCAGCGAATCCTCAATACCTCGTGTGATTTTAATGAATGGCCGTGTATCGCAGATTCGCAGCCAGGTGCTGCTTTACATCCCTCATAAAATGTAGTATTCATCTCCCTCTCTCTCGCTCTTTCTCTCGCTCTGATCTTCAATCTGCCTGAACTCCACACACACACTGCAAAGTGGCAAATGAATGGGAGCCGGCCCGGCTGGAAATTAATGGAATGATATTTCTAATCCATCACGCTGATGCATAACCATAGGAGCATGTTCTCAGTGCGGAGAGGTGGGGCACTTGTCTTCATCAGTGGCTACTCACTTTAGCATCTACGTTTGCCCCTCAGGCTGATTAATGCGCACACTCTAATGGCCACTTCAGATGATAAAATGGATGATTGGTGTTTTATAGTACAGGACTGCTGCTCCGTTCTTCGCGCTCCTCTTTAAAGCTTGATACCGCACGCGGAGGCGATGGCCTAGAGACCTTTTTATTTTGTAATATTGTTTTCCACTGCTTTAAAACACTCAATTAGTCTGTAAATGGGTGATTAGCAAAGACGCGTTTGACCGTCTTACTATAAAATTCAACAGTTTCTACCAGAGTCTGATGCAAATCAAATCATCGCAGGTCCTCCTGCACACACGTTATGTTTTATGTGCCAATAAACTGCCTGCAGAAGAGAGAAAAACAGGAGCGATAGATTTTTCTGCACCCCTGCAGCTACAACAGGTGAATTTCCTGGTGTCAGGCCAATTCTTAAAATAAGCATTTGTTCTTAATCCCCCACCTGATTAAAAAAAGTTATGGAAGTAAATTCCCTGAGCTTGGAATTAAAGGATTTGTTGGTGTCTTCAAGTTGAGCTACAAAGTGTCATGAACTTTTCTCTACACGCTTGTTGCGTGACTGAATCTCAGTAAGTGGTGAAAACTTAGGTAGTATTTAAATGTTTATGCTACTTTTTACTGCAACTCTCCGTCCCTCTTTCTGAGAGAAATGTTGTTATGTTTGCTCCACTACATTTATTTAAGGATCGACCGATTTATCGGGCCGATTAATAATTAATGAATAATTTTTAAACAAAAAAAATGTCTGCAGACACATCTGTGGGCAGCATTGACATTTTTATTTATTTTGTATTTATTGATGTAAAGACATTTCTGAAACAAAGAGATGCTGCTATCTGCTGAATAAGTGTTAAATACATTTTCATTTAAGTTGTTAAGTTGTTCTTTTTAAAATGTTGTATTTTATCGGATGCAAAAAAAAGAACAATATCTACTCTATCTGTGTTTATTTTCATAATGTCATGTGTGTGTGGGGAGAACGGGAGCAATCAATGCGGTGGATTACATGAAATCGCACCGGCAGAAATATCACAAATATCTGTCTCTCTCTCTCTCTTCTTTACCGTCTCTCGGCCACAGCGCTCTGCAGGGCGGACGGATGTGTTGCTGAGGTCTGCTGTTTGAAGTGAGACGTTTTGGAGGTTTTGTATTGTTTCCCAGCACCGGCCTCTAACAGGTCCCGACCCCGAGGAGCGCACGACTTTCAGCCCTTTCAGCAAAATCCCGTTAGAGAAGTAAAAAAATAAAAAGGATCACAGTGCAGCTCGGTGCGCTGTCTGTGCTGGGAGATGAGGAGAAAGTGACCAGTGGTGGTGATGTAAACCTCCAAAAAACATCCCAAAACTGTATTTCAAATAGTGGACCTCTCTGCAACATGTCTATCCGTCCTGCAGTGTGTTCTGGCCGGCGAGCGGCGGTGTGCTTCTCTGTGTATAAGCAGCAACTGACAGCTGCAGCAGGAGGAGAGCGATGAGAGAGAGAGTCTGTGTGTGGAGTCTTTTCTCATTCGTGGCCTGATAAACAGTAAATTCATCAAATTGGCAAAGTAGCTGCAATCTGGTTGTCATGGTGATGGTGACGTGCGATTATAGTCGAACCCCCGTACTCTGTCTGAGATAGAACGTCACCTGTTAAACAAGAAGAAACTCTTGACAGGAGGGAGGCTTGAAAAACAATTGATGGTGATGACTAATCCCTTTGACAATGCAACAAGAAATGCAAAGTTAATAACAGCGACTTCATGCAGAGACTTAGGGGGCACGGTAGACCCGTTTGGTAATCCACCCATGACCTCAACCAATTTGTCAACGCATCAACAAAGTAGATCCAATAATAGAGTCATTTAACATTATCAGGGCTCAGTCTGCATAATAAGTACTTTTGAGACTTTAAACTTAACATCACACTGAGAAACTGTGTTTTACTGCACTCTCTGGTTGAAATTCACAGTGTGCTGACACAATACAACTGCTGGGTAAAGTGAAGCAGAGCCAGTTCTCCGGCTGTTTTGCCGTTTTTTGTGTTTTTAAACAGTATGTTTTAAAAGTATTCCTCATGACATGAATATGTATGATAGAGTGGTCAAAGGATCGGCTGTAAAACGGTATAAAACATTTAATTTCCTTTAGATTCGTCACAATAAAAGTCCCTTGTTATTTTGTTATTCAAAAGGACATGAAACAGTGAAATAAAGCAGATATCTGAAAGTAAAAACAGCAACGCAGGAGAGAAACTAAATTTCAAACCACAGAGATTCAGTTAGAAGCTACAAATGTACTGAGAGCTGAACACACGAGACTTTTAAAAACGCATTTTTCTAGAGTACTTCCTCGCACTCTCAACACAGCTGAGGGGAGAAGCGGAGGACAGAGGGGTCGTCACGGGACGGCTGCGGCCGGCGAGACGTCACCGCAGCCCGCTTGGTGGCAGGACGGGCTCGTTTCCCGAGCGCTGTTCTGCTAAAACAGTGCGGCAGTGCGGCTCGGTTTGGCTCGGCGTGGCCAAAAGTGTAAATGGAAAAACCCCACTGTTATGTCGTGTACACATCGGACGCAAATAAATTAATTTGCGCGAATGAATGACATATAAAGTCAATGTAAAGACGCGATTAGACGCGAGTCCCAGTCGGCGGGCGACGCAAATGACGTCAGTGAAACATCTGAACTTCCGCAGCAAGCGCATGAATGAGGCGAGTCAAAACAAAAGATTCCTGCGTACAAACTTCAAACTACAAAATTTTATTTGCGTCTGGTCTGAACACAGCATTGTGTCCTCGCCCTGGAGGAAAAACAAAGTCTCCTCGTTACCTGGCCGCCTTATGAAGCGTGGTAGCCGATGTGGTGGCTTCCCATGTAGGAGTGGATTTGAGTTCTACTTTACAATAAACAGTTTGCAGCACTTTTTGCATATCTTTTCTTTTCTTTATTTTTTTTAATTTAGAGCAGTATTGTTGTTGCAGACCTTAGAATTCGCCCACTCCATTGAGTTCTCTGATTCTCTCTGAAGATGGAAACAGTGCAACGAGTTGACAATTCTGTCTGATGTCAGGCTGCAATATTGTAGGAATAATTACCTTTTTTTGTCTGTTTTTGTGATTTACGATGTCGCAGTCTCAACACACAGCTGATATGACAGCTCATCTATCCCAGCATACGAAACACATGATCATATTGTTTATATACGTGACGTGAGCAACATGTTAGAAGTAACTCAATCATAACTCAATACGATATTAACTCATACTCCTATAGAGCAAAATCCCCTGAAATAACAATGCAGCATGTCCAGATACACAATGTGGACATAAAACTCTATGAACTTTTAAAGGACTGTGAAATCAACAGTTCAGAGTCCAGAGTGTTTAAATCTCTCTGGCTGTAAATGTCCTTGGCTGTTAAAGTCTTGTGTTTCTTCCAATAAATTGTTTCAGGAGGTTTCGTAAAAAGGGTTAACGCCCGACGAGGTGTTCATTGTCAGGATTTAATGGACGTCGGAGTCCATTAAATCCTGATTACGGACACCTCGAAGGCCATTATGCCATGGTCACTTTCATTTTCATTTGCAATCAAAAGTTTTTTTTTCAAACAATAACTCAGTTTCCCTGGTAACACCTGAGGGTTTGACTAATACCTGGAACAATTCAATACAATTTAATCATGTAGCCTATTTTCCAAATATGATCTTATAAAGATCCAGGGTCCAGCAGCTCCAGATTCCACTGACAATAAATCCATGAAGTCATTTAACCAGTTGTTAAAGCTATTAGATGTATGTAATTTCAAGTTCATCATAATAATACATTTAATGGATTAAAAAAAAAAGCTAATGCAATAATGCAGTGTGTGAGCGTTGACTGTATGTGTATGTGTTAGCAGACTAATGGACTTTGGGGTATTTCCACACCAAGAATAGAAGATAATCTTAAAATGACCTTATTCCAAAAGCTCTTCACTGAAGGGCAAGGCCAATCAGAATTGAGTATTGTGCCTGTGCGTGTACGTGTGCGTGTGCCTGTGCGTGTGCCTGTGCGCGTGCGTGTGGTGCTTATAGTGTGGGCAGGGGTCATTGCAGTACACCTACTATAATAAACCAGATTACACTGCAGGTTTTAACCTAGTGATATGTGTATGCATTTATTTATTGATCAAGACAGAAATAATTTCCCTCCCCTGGCGACTGAATAAGTAATTCAAACATGTTCAGTAACTTCAGCTGAACTCAAAGCCAATCCAGTCCAGCTCTGCACTTTACATCTTAGATATCATGTGTGAATGCTGGAGGCTAACAAACATATGATGTTAAATACATGTCCCGCTTGCAAAATGTCATTAACGTCACAATTAATGTTGTGAACCGGGACTAATTTGTTAGGTTTAGGCTACAAATATACTTAGTATGGTTAGTAAAAAACCCACAGGGATTGGCATTAAAATCTGTGTTCTGTTTTAAATACATGTGACGGTTGCGTGATACACACGGACTCGAACTCCGGTCTCCTGAGTGAAAGTCTCATATGAATTTTAGAGCAAATAAAACATAAATAAACTATAAGGGCACTTGGACAGCACAGACCTCCACCAAGGCCATGCCTTATCGCAATGTTAATAAAAGGGTGTGGCCCTCGGACAGATTTAAACAGCTTGTCTCTGAAAATATACTATGTGTGGCCCGCCACACAATATTGATTAATTAAGCAAGTTCACTCTGCATTTTTCATTCACTTTACGATAGCAGCTCTATCTAATGTGGCCCTCAGGTATTTTCACATTATCTAATGTGGCCCCCAGGTATTTTCACATTATCTAATGTGGCCCCCAGGTATTTTCACAT